>OMLM01005661.1:24997-39675 GCA_900302695.1 Helostoma temminkii | reverse complement strand
TGCAGAACTACACAACAATAATGTTGAATTTATTTTTCAGATTCAAGAACAAGCAATTGTGAATGAGTCTTCAGAGGCTGAAGTGTCCAGATGAACGGAGCAGATACCTCAGAGTGCCTTGGTCCCCATGATACAGGTACTAGTTTTCTGTATTTCACCAAATTTGGGCTCAGGTTGGAAGACAATTGTTGCTGCATCTCAGTTTGCTTTCTTTCAGTTATACCAGCTGCTGGGTACAAGTACATTTAGTCCTGTCACGATATAACTTTACTGCTTGTCAAGTGTAATGCATGTAGCCCAACTCGACTTACGTTCTTGTCTTGTATATGTCCATATTTACATTTTAAATACTTTTCTAGTTTGATTAATTGTTGATGCTGTTGTCAAACATGCATTATTAGCTTGTGGAAGTAGCTTTAGCTTTTGTTTAGAGCAGTCTAGCTTTAAAGTTTTAATTAAAGGGGCTAGCACATTCAGGTTTTTATTTGGTTGTAGGGACCAGCTGAAACCACTCCCTCTGACACACACACCTCTCAGGTCTGTTGTCATTGTGGGGTCCAGAGAAATTTAGTTTAAGACTTTAGGTTTGACCAGTCTGTCTCACACACACGTCAGGCCTCTTACCCTTGTGGGGACCACGTAAAGTATATAATACTATGCACATTTAATCACTGTAATATTACATGTTTGTTTACAAATGTGAAACAGTCTCATATATGATACATGTACATGAACTTAGGTTTAATTTACTTTATCTCAGTCAAACCAGCTGATAGGCACAGGCTGATTTAGTCCTGCCACACCTGTTTACACCTGCTTTTTAAACACAGCCTGAACATAAGTCAAAATCACAGTTACATTGGGTAGATTTTAATTGTCTTTGATATCTGTCATAACTAAGTTGTCTGCTGGAGCACTTTTGTAATTATTAGAACCTAAGAACAGGTGTGGCAGGACTAAATTAGCCTGTGTCTACCAGCTGGTTTGACTGACATAAAGTAAATTAAGCTTGGGTTCATGTACATGCTTCATATATGAGACTGTTTTACATTTGTGAATGGAAATGTAATATTACAGTGATTCAGTGTGCACAGTATTATTTACCTAACGTGGACCCCACAAGGACAAGAGACCTGACAGGTGTGTGTGTGAGAGAGGGAGTGGTTTGGCTGATCCCCACAACAAGATAAAAACCTTAATAATTGAACTGTCTACCACATTCAGGTTTTTATCTTATTGTAGGGACCAGCTCAAACCACTCCCTCTCACACACCTGTCAGGTCTCATACCCTTGTGGGGACCACGTTGGGTAAACAATACTGTGCACATTTAATCACTGTAATATTACATATTTGTTTACAAATGTAAAACAGTCTTATATATGATACATGGACATGAACCTAAGGTTAATTTACTTTATCTCAGTTAAAACACCTGGTAGACACAGGCTAATTTAGTCCTGCCACATTAGTCCTAATGTTCTAATGATTACAAAAGTGCTTTAGCAGACGACTTAGTTATGAGATATCAGAGACAATTCAAATCTACCCAATGTAACTGTGATTCTGAGTTATGTTCAGGCTGTGTTTGAATAACGTAGGTGCTAGGTAAACACATCCTGCATACAACTCCAAACCAAAGTTACATTTGATAGACTCAAGTTGTTTCTGATATCTGTCATCAATCATATGTCTTATTGATGACAGATATTGGAGACAACATAAATCTATCAAATAACACAACTCGCATTTGTCCTGGTCTTGTAAATGTGCCTGCAATCATTGTTGATTATTGTACATTTTACTGCTGATCATGTGCTAAATACCGATGTTTAACTTATTCCTCAGGTTGGAGGACAAAGAAACTGACATTGAATCTTTTGAAGCTGATGAATCCAGACCAACAGAGGAGACTGTCAACTTCCAAGATCCAGGTATTAATTTCTGGCTCAATTTCACTTTTTGCCTTTTATTATTTATATTTTAGTTTTTAATAATTTTCCAGTTTAATTGTTGATGCTGTTGTCAAGTGTGCAGTATAAGCAGGTGGAAGTAGCTTTAATTTTTTTAGAGCAGTCTAGCTTTAAAGTCTTAATTAAACTAGCTAGCACATTCAGGTTTTTATGTTGGTTTTTATGGAGACCAGCTGAAACCACTCCCTCTCACACACACACCTATCAGGTCTGTTGTCATTGTGGGGTCCAGAGAAATTTGGTTTGAGACTTTAGGTTTGATCAGTCTGTCTCACATACACACGTCAGGTCTCTTATCCTTGTGGGAACCACGTAAAGTATATAATACTATGCACATTTAATCACTGTAATATTACGTGTTTGTTTACAAATGTGAAACCGTCTCGTATATATGATACATGTACATGAATCTAAGCTTAATTTACTTTATCTCAGTCAAACCAGCTGGTAGACACAGTGTAATTTAGTCATACCACACCTGTTTACACCTGCTTTTTAAACACAGCCTGAATATAACTCAAAATCATGATTAATTTAGTGGATTCGAATTGTCTCTCATATCTGTCATAACTAAGTTGTCTGCCGGAGCACTTTTGTAATTATTAGAACCTAAGAACAAGTGTGGCAGGACTAAATTAGCCTGTGTCTACCAGCTGGTTTGACTGACATAAAGTGAATTAAGCTTGGGTTCATGTACATGCTTCATATATGAGACTGTTTTACATTTGTGAATAAAAAATAATATTACAGTGATTCAGTGTGCACAGTATTATTTACCTAACGTGGACCCCACAAGGACAAGAGACCTGACAGGTGTGTGTGTGAGAGAGGGAGTGGTTTGGCTGGTCCCCACAACAAGACAAAATCCTGAATGTGTTAGCAAAACCAAAGCTACTTCCACCTGCTAATACTGCATGTTTCACTACAGCATCAACAATTACACTACAAAATCATTTTGAACTTAAATATTAACAATAATTATAATAATAATTTAATAATTAAATATTCAGGTTTTTATATTGTTATGGGGACCAGCTGTTCCTCGACTTAGATTTTTGCTGCCTTGTACCTCACTTGTAAGTCTCTTTGGATAAAAATGTCTGCCAAATGATGGAGAAATGACGGAGTGAAAGCTCTATGTCTAAATAAAACTTTTAGAGATCCCATCAACAGTAGTTAATTAATCTGAGAAAAGGAATTATTCTATGTGCACGAAGCAATCCAAAAAAGGGTCTCAACCCTGTCAGTAAAAATAAAAAATGATCCAATGAATTCTAAATTGTACTGGTAGCCACTAGAGAGAGTACAACACTGCTTTGTTAGTAGATGGTCTTCAGCATCTTTAACATCAGCAGACCAACTAGATCTCCTCGTAATGTTAACAAGCATGTGTGATGCAATGGTCCTCAGTCCTAATGACTTATTGTACTTAGTGACCCAGAACAGAAACACCTATTTGTATAATGAAATAACATATATGGATATTAAATCAGTTTTTGTTTTTTGTTTTATCTTAATTTTAGGATTTACTTAATCAGAATACTAAAGACTCTACTTTTAAATTAAGTTCATTAATCATTATAATCATTACTTATAATGAAAAATTATATATGTAAAAAAACTACAAGAATGTGATTTCTGAAAAATCTAATTATACACACAACTCCAATTAAAAAAACTCAAAATCGATTTTCTTCTACACTGTTGTTAGTGTTCACAGAACTGTTTACAGACCTTGAATATTCAAGAACATTTCCATAGTAGAGAAACATATTCAAAACTATTAATATGTTGTGTAATTGTTTTACAGGTTGCCAGCCATTTCAGGATGTGGGATGAAGAAGAGAATGTTACTGTTGGAAAGCACAACATGATGTCCTTCATCATTTCCTGCTGTGTTCCAGGCAAAAGTGACTGTGATAAGTGCCTTTAACTTAAAAATACGCAGCTCCCAAAAATGTGTCATTAAGATTATTAATCTGACTAGTTTTCATTACTCTGTATAATACTCAGGTCGATATCTAAATTTAAGTTATATTTAAGTTAAAACCAAAATTTTATTTTAAAATGTATCCAGCTGCCTCTCTCTCATTTAGGAGGCAGTTAAACCAAGATTCTGTTAAACCAAATAAATGAAAATACACCAAGTATGTAGATAATATGAAACACCATTATTGAAATAGAATACATAATGACATGAAAGCTTGATATTTTTCCTGTATTTCAATCGTATTGCATCCAGGTGTGATATTTTCCATTTATTCTACTTTGAATTCAGTCATTGAAGTTCATTCAAGTCATGTCATTGTTAGGTTTTGTGTTGGGAGAATTGAACCTGTCCTGAGTAGTTTATATCATTTAATGCTAAGTGATGTAAACTACTCAGAGCCGGTTCATTCCCATTAGTGACATTTAATGAAAACACAAAATTAAAATATACCCTATATTAAAAAATAGGGAGTTACTCAAAATTCAGTAAATGTGTGTTGTGATCATTTCAAATAAGTCTAGGCATCCTGGAGAAGTGTACCTGTTTGCATAAACAAAGAGTGGAAACAGTTCTAATAAAAAGAACTGTATGCATTGTATAAAAAAATATAATAATATTAAATGATCCAATATAGTCCTCAGAAAGAAAGAAAAACCAGACAGTGGGTATATTCTGCCCCCACATGTAACTAAATACTGGACAAGTTCCCATAAAGCTGTGCCTCATCAGATCAGAGACCTCTACTTTGTCTAAATAGAAATTTGAAGTGACAGCTCTGTTTATGTCCACTCCAGGATACTACCTGATTTTTTACAGGGCTGTACAACCTACAGAAAGGGTGGTTCCCAGAATGCATGGCCCAGTCAGGTATCCCCTCTACGTAGTAAAGACAAGGATGTGTGTGTGTGTGTGTGTGTGTGTGTGTCTGTGTGTCTGTGTGTTGCTCTATCACATATTTTTGTTCATTGCCAATATTGAGAGGATGTTTTGGTTGTCACTCATCAAAGTAACTGAGCTTTTCTTTAAATGGTTTGAGGTTTTATAAAATTTGGGTTAGAGTTGAAGTTTAGTCGTGATGGTTACGAGTTAGGATAAAGGGTTAGTAGATGCATTATGTCAATTGGTGTCTCAACAACTACAGAAAGACACAACTGTGAATGAGTTAGAGACAGAATCCAGCTGTGTGGTCATCTGGCTTCCAGCAACAGGGGAGTTGAACAGATGAGGGCAAAGGGATCACTGGGGTAAAGGAGAGAGGAGGAGGGAGAAGAGTAGGAGTAGGGCAAAGGCAAGACAAATATGAGAAAGGTGAAAGCAGGAAAGAGGATCAGAGAAGGACAGACAAAATGTCAGCAACAATGAGGAATAAGTGAAGGGGATGGTGAAATAAGGCCTAAGAAGCAGGGAGGAAGGAAGCTGCCCTACATGTTAATGTGAGAGCTTTGTGTTCTGGCAACTCTTTTCTTTTTTAGTATATTGAACAAATTCTTGGCAGAAATTCAATAAGGAAGATTTGTTTCCCCTCGCTCACCTTAGTGAATTCCAGCTATATCTATCTCTTCCTCTTTCTCATGCTGTCAAATTATCTGCCATTCATTTATTTATTTCATTTCTGTGATCATCTCCCAGCCAATAACTTGTCTACTGGTGTTCCTCAAGTCAGTCAGCCTACAGAGACTATCTACACTACTGGGAATATCTCCTACCTCCCCCCTACCATTCACATATGTGTTCCATTGATGGGGTGTAAGCCTAAAAATATCTAAGTAAAGCATTATTACTGGTTACACATTTGGTTGAGGTAAGGGAAAGATTATAGTCTTGGTTAAATATTGTCAGGAGATGAAACAAAACATAGACCCTGAGCCCGACCACCTGCTAATGTCTGTCTTCCTGGATTGAAAAGAGACAAATATTACCAGTTACTGTAATTCAAGCAGCAATATTATTTCTAAATGTATCTGCCAGTTTGTGGAAAACATGAATATACTGTATGTATTTGGAACGTCGGTGAGGGAAATAAATGTTATTGGCAGTGATGACTTCATTTTTAGGTCAGAGCCAGTTCTGTTGTTCTTTGTGGTCAAAACTAGACTTTTTCTGGCACTTTTCTGCCAAAGAACAAAAGCCAGAAAGAAAGACAAATGTAGCAGGGGGAAGTTCTGAATTTGTGAATCTCAGCTGCTGCTGGTGCTGAGCTGTTGGTAGCAAAGCACAAGGGAGCTCAATCAAGATCCAGTGCAACAGAAAACATTTGTTTTAAAAGTGGGAAAGAGTGGTTTATGGGGTGGAGGGAAGAGTGGGAACTTATGATTGGGAGGATGTCCTGTTGAGTTGTGTGCTTCAGAGCATTTCACTGTGGGAAAGTGTGTGTGTGTGTGTGTGTGTGTGTGTGTGTGTGTGTGTGTGTGTGTGTGTGTGTGTGTGTGTGTGTGTGTGTCATCTTAAGGGGCTAGGGAATGATTTATGTCATTGAGTGTTCTCATAACTATAGAAAGACAACTGTGTGTGAGGTCTGATCTGATTGTGACTGACTTGTGAGGATCCATCAGGTCATTGTGGTGCTTTTCTTAGTGATTAACTGAAAGTGTTTTTGGAGGTGACGTGTAGCTTGTTAAATTTATTCGTATGTATGTGTGTTTTTGTGCATTGTGAGGACCAGTGTTAGGCAGTAAAGCTAGTAATGTAATGAGTACTAGTAATGCTTTACAGTAATATTATTACTTTTTATCAGTAACAGCAAGGCATTACAGTTTCTCAAATGGTAATGTTGCAGTTACTAATCCAAGTAAAGCTGCATTACTTCGTTCCCTGAACGCAACTTGATCTTTGTCTTCAGAGGCGTGGGAGTAGGTTAACATTGACTACTAGCCAAACAGTTAAATGATGGATGGATGAGAGGGGGACAGATAACTGTTCTTCACCAGCTTCTAGTGTCTTGTCATTATCTTGACTTGATCTTAGTCATAGAGGCAAAGATCATTATTGGGAAGAACAATGTTTGCTACCTGGATAAATGGGGGAATGGATATGATGATATGATATGAAGGCCACACTCAAACATAAAGATAACTATTGTTTAATGAACATCTTATGTCTGAAGTCACCATGAAGTTTCTTCCCATTAAGTCAGACACAGTCTTTAATAATAAGTGTAGTAACCTTGTAGCTCTAAACTGTATGTGGAACAGCCACTGAAAGATTGGATCGCTGGGCTGAAAACAAATAACATTACATTATCTGGGAATATTTTATTGACCTTTTCAGTATCTGTAACAACAAAAACATATTTGCAGTCGCAGTTAGAGCAACAGTCACACAGATCACAAACAGATCAACAGAGCAAAACAAGACTGACAGCAAGAGTTAGTGTTAGAGGGGTTCATTCGTTGTATGCCCTGATTCATTTATGTAGCTGTTGTACATATAAATACATCAGATGTTATTCCTTCCAGGTGCAGTAAAACAGTAATATAACAAGTAAAGTAACATATTAATCGTTATATGGAGTAAAAAGTAAAATAAAATTATTACTTTTTTTAAGTAATAAGAGCTAAGTAATACAAGGAGTAATAGAGAGTGTGAGGGCTGTTTGAGACCTAAGACTACATAGAATTGGGTTTTGGTTAGGGTTAATAACTACGCTGTAGTCACTGGAGAATAGTCCACACATTGATCAGGCACAGGTTTTACGCTGGATGCCTTTCATGATGCAACCCTCCAGTAGCAGCCCATGCACTGGCTAGTGCAGCCTCAGTGGCTGGGGATTTCCGGACATTTTGTCTTGACAGGGATGCTTCGACACATGGCCAGGAGGAGCTGGGTTGCAAATGGCCGTCCCTTTGGATTTTAAGGCAGTCGCTCTATCACTGCAGTCCCCAACAAAGTTAGGCATCTAGTTGAGATGGTTAAGGCAAGAAGTAAGGAGCTCACAAAGATAAAAGTACAAGTAGGGCTGCTTTCTAAAGTCGTAAATTAACTTTGAAATTGAAATTGCCAATAATCAATAATAAATAAAAATTCCAATTTTCCCCCCTTTGGCAGTAATTACAGCTCTGAGTCTTCTGACAGAGCCTCTGAAGCTCCATCAGGCTGGATGGAAAGTGTGTGTGAACTGTTATCTTCAGGTCTCTCCACAGACACACACAGAGGAAAATACTGCCAATACGCATTAATGATTTTAGCAGTGTCTGTGTTCACCAGACACAGTGTTTTGTCCTCACATTTTGATAGTCCTTAAAATGCTGCTTGACAGACTCCACACAGGCTTTGGCTTCCATCTATCCACTCTATCATACAGGCCTGAGTGTTACTTCTGCCAGGTTCTTTCATCTCTGCAGAGGACTTCTGAGGCTCTGTTAGAGTGACTGTTGGGTTGTGGTCAGGGTTGTTATTGTTCAGTTACTCAATTAAAAATTATTGAGGCCACTGTGCTCTTGGGAACACCCATAGCTTTAAAAATGGTTTCATCATGCTCTTATCTGGTCCTCGCCACAAACTGTATTTGTAGAAGTCTTCAGTGAATTCCTTGGCTTGATTTTTGTCCTGACATGCAATGTGAATTTTGAGAATCATACACAGGTATCTTTCTAAACTATGTCCACAATGTGTGTAAATATGTCCATAATCTACATCCACAGATGGACTCCAGTCACTTTCCACACTCATCTCAAGAAAAATTAAAAACAGGATGCACCTGGGCTTAAATATTTTCTGAAATGACTATGAGTCTTGTGTGTATGAAGAAGAAGCTGTGGTCTTCTCCCTTCTCTATGATACACAATTCACAAGAATATTACCATTAATTATAAAAACCACTAAGACAGAACATTGTGCTTAATGTGCCAGTATAATATAATAATGACAAACGATAAGTGGCATGGCTCATGTAGGTCTACTGTATTGTCTATAAAGGCCAACACTAACATAAAGTACAGAGTCTGTGCTGGACTCAAAAGCATAAGTTGGGAAACACCAAGGATTCAATAAAACAGGAACAAAAGAAATGGTGAGGGGAGAGTGAATACATTGGTCAGGTTTCCAAAACATTCAGCTGAATTTCCAGAATATCTGAACTAATGTGACTGAAGTCTAGCTTCTGAGAGCAACTGAAACTGATATATCTATTAGTTTTGTGTGTATTATTTTGACTTTATTGTGAAATTCCAGTGTTTACCTCAGATTTTCAGGCACAAATATCTAAAAAGAAATGGATGATGGATGGAAACAGGTTTAATTCTAACTTCTGTGATGATGAGTCATAAAAGGTATATAAGGTTTTATAACAAACAGTTGACTAGAGGTTTAAACAACAGGTTTTCCCTCCACCAGCCAATTCCACTGCTTGTAGCTTCTGTAGGTAGAGAATGAGGAACTCATCAGTAAATTGACCTGCTGTGGTGGTTGGTTGAAAAAAAACTCCTCCATGGCACATGGTCCACATGATATTTAATCAATTATTAAGTATCTTTAATATTACACGGCTCACAAAAGTAACAATAATGCACTGGTAGACATGGACATGAGCCTTGAAAAGATTTGTGCATTACCAGCAGCTCGTGTGCATTTTCATTACAAGAGTGAAGCTCTGCATGGAAGCATGGCACTCTCGCACTTCCTGTGCCGCTTTTGGTCAAAACTGCTGGGTCAACCCACTTCCCAGTATTCTTCTGTCAACTCTGGGAAAAAGCCTTTATATCCTTCCTGCCTCCAAGATGCTGGGCGCGAAGGCATACTGTTAAGCTTCACTTGCAGCTGCAGTTCGACGAGGCCCCCTCACTGCAGTCAACTATTGTCTCCTCTGTTTGTGTCTCTACAGACGCCCAAAAGAAACAAAACTCTTGTGTGTCTTCCTGGACTTCTCAGATGAAATAAATATTGTCTGATATCTTGCCATTTGTTTGTTTAGTTGGAATGAGTAATAATACCGTGATTGTGTTGCTGCTGCTGATTTTGTCGTTTGCAGCTTCGGACGTCACACTCCAGCTTATGGAGAATCAGACTGAGTGTCGACAGCAATGTCAACATGGCTGACCATCTCCCACTGTCACTGATGACTGCATTGTTTGACTCTGAGTTTATTTACATGATGCACTGATGAGATTTGAAAGTGCATGGCTGGGTTTCTTTGTATTGTTTCTAAGGTTTACACACACACAAAGCAAATCTGTCATAGATTCAGCTCCATGACTGTTTGTATTGTTTGTCGTAATAAAAAAATGACTGAGGTTGAATGTGCACACACACGATGGCCTGTGTAAACTCTCCCAGAGCTTCAGTGTTCTGAGGTGTACAGTATTCCCCATTGCTCTCAGCAGTGCAAAAGAAAGCATAGACACAGACTGTTCTCAATGCCATCTAAACTGGAGGAAAGCAAGAGAGACACAATAACCAGAGAATAAAATACCATTCGTGTGTACTGTACAGTTAGGCCCAGTGGCCCAGTGGCAATATAGTGGTACAATTTTTATAATTGTGTATCTGTACACTGCTGCAGTGGCTCTAAAATGTGACTTCTGTTCTGTGTACTGGACCTGAAAACTGCTGTGCCCTGAAACTGAAAACCTGTTTATCAGTATATTGGACCCGTCTCTCTGTGTTGCTCTGAACCTGACCTGAAGCAAAGGTTGATGTGATCTGGAATCAGAATTTTATTTGTAAGTACTGTTGCTGTAGAACTAAGACTAATGTACATGTGTACAGTGCCTCTTTGGCCCGAATTTGGACTTCATTTGACCTGCAGTGTGAGCATGGTCCCCTTGTTCAATTAATCACCTGAAAAATAAAAAAATATTTCTCTCTTTTTGTAAACAATGAGAATACATCCATTTTGTCACTGCATAAACCCAACGGAAGCTCAGTGTCAAGAGTCACTGCAAGCTCCTCATCCTGGTTTATTGTGTGACCCATACAGCATGAGCATAGAAGTCACAGGTTCTGGGCCAATAGTAACTGGGCTTGTTTAAAGTTCATTAAGTCACACTCCTTGGGACAAGCAGCAATGTCCAATCTCTGGACAGAGAAGACCAGTGATCCGAATGGGTTGTAAAGGAGGCCATATATGTCCAACTGGTACAACCCTCTCACAGTAGAGGAAGTTGGGCTACAAATCCACCATCAGATACTTATAATGTAATTCTTTTATCACTTTGCTTTTCAACCCTTGTTAATGTCATTGCTGTTATGCTCTGCTCCTTCTATGTTTACTCACACACCAACCGTTGTTTTGTCATTGTCATTGTTTTGTGACCTGTTGTTCTTTTCTCTCTTTCATTCCACTCACCCCAACCGGTCAAGGCAGATGGCCGCCCACCTTGAGCCAGGTTCTGCTGGAGTTTTCTTCCTTCCTTTAAAAAAAAAAAAAGAAGGAAGGGAGTTTTCCTCTCCACTGTCGCGTAAATGCTTGCTCAAGGGGGACTTGATTGGTTTCTATATTAATTGGTCGAGTGTTATTGTGCTATAGTTCCTCCCTGTCTTACGCTATTTATTTTGTGTTCTTCTTATGATCGTTCTGTTTTTATTGTCTTTCTCTCATGTTAAGCACTTACGACTAAACAAATGTTTTGAAAAGTAGTAGAGTAGTAGCAGATTCACAGATGTTCACCCTTCGACCCATGTTAACCTTACAATACCCACGGGGCCTGATTTACTAAGATACTGTTGCCAGTACTAAATTGAGTGTGTAATTATGGCGCGTGTACCAAGAAAAACTGCATGATTAACTGCTTGAAACCTCAAACAGAGGTGAAGAAAGTTGAGTTGAGCTGGTACCATGCAGTAAAATAGCACTGAAAGTGTCAATGACTTTAAATGCCTGCTACTCAAAGGCAGAGCGTCAGAACTGATTAAACCCTCCGGACGAGACGGGAAATGTATTATATATATATATGAAGTTCAAGCAAGTTCAAGGCAGCAGTTATTTCACTTTGCTGTGTAAATTTAGAAGGTGCCATAATGTTAAAGGTTGTGTTGACCAGCAGGAGCTGAATACTAACCTGTGTCTTAGGGTACACTATGCTAAAAGTTCCATGTCAAAACAGAAAGCAACTAAAGCCGCCACAAGCAGGAACCACTGCATTACAAGAAAGGACAGAAACCAACTATTTTAAGAGACTTGAGATTTAATCATGGTTTCAGTTTCCACAGACAGCAGCTGAAGTGAGACACAGTGTGCAGGTGAGAGCTGACAATGATTTCCAATCCTGTGGAAGAAAATCTAAACGAAAACTGTGCTTGATTTAGTTTAGCCTGGTGGCTGGTGAGGACTGTGGTTCAAAGAAATTATAAAGTGTGAACATCAAATCAAGAGTTTCCCCAAAGGAATTTATTTCAAATTATCAGTGTGTATTTCTTACTGGTGTCAATAACACTGTAGAAGGAATGCAGATACAGTAGACAGCACAGAGAGTATAACTGTACAGTATGAGGTCTCAGTGTCAGTTCATAGTGGTTTTGTTTCCTCTTAGAGCCCCTCTTAGTATTAACAGACATGTATTCCTCTGTATGTGGTAATTACACTGTTTTGGCTCAGGTAGTCACACAAGGAATTCAAAATATATGAATCGTAGTGTTTCTTTGTCTTTCAGTTCCTTTCCAGTGGTGACTGTCCATTCAGTAACTCAACAGCAAGATCAAAACTTGCAATATTAAGTCCAAATTTGGCTTCTTTTTTTCCGTCCAAGCTATCCCATGTTAACCTTTTTAACGACAGTTTCCTGTGGGGGACTTTTTTTCCACCAGTATAACCACTGCCTCAGATGTCAGTGAATACTTTGGCCGATACAGTGCTCTCTCTGAGGTACAGGAAACAAAAATCTCTAGCGTCCACAGTCTGGGTCCTTGAGCTGAATGAACAAATGCCCTAAGATTTGGTCTGTTGTTCTGTCGGTCAAGTTATCTGATAAGTGATGCCAACATCAAGCCGCCATCACAGAAAGCTCAGCATGTGGTGCTGCTCTGCCAAGCAGCACCACATGCTGAGCATCTTAAAAGAACTAGATAACCACAATTAGGACTTTAATACATTGGGACAGCTTTACCTTTAATTGTAATTTTGGTTTTAGTTTGGTCAATTTACTGGCTGGTCTACGTTCCAACCCTCATCTGTGGTCTCAAGCTCTGGGTAGTGACCAAAAAAATGAGATTGTGAATACACAGGGCCAAAGTGAGCTTACTTCAAAGGATGTCCGGATTCATCCTTACAGATAGGGTGAAGATTTCAGACACCAGAAAATAGCTCAGAGTAGAGCCGCTGCTCCTTCACTTCAAAAGGAGCCATCTGAGGTGGTTTGGACATCTTATGAGGATGCCACCTGTCAACTGGGAGGAGACCCCAGGGCAACCCCATAACACGCTGCAGAGGTTATCTCGTCTGGGCTGGGAACGCCTTCCCCCATGAGAAGCTGGAGCATGTGGCTGGAGAGAGAGACGTCTGGATTAACTTACTGCTGCCACCACAATCCAGCTTTGGATAAGCAGCTGAAAATGGATGGATTGATACTTTGGGACATAATGTGACAGAATGCGAAACCTCTGTTAAAAACTAGTTAAATGGAACATGAAGGCAACATGATTTAAAATCCTTGTTTAGGTGGTTTGCAGAGTCACTTATGGAATAACTTGACCAACTCTCATCTCCCAAATCCTCAGTGCACTTGATACAGTATTGTTTTAGCAAAGACAAGCTGGGACACAGAACTCGGTCCTTCTCCACAGTCCTCTCCTCTTAGCCCAGGATGTCACTCCTCTTGCTGCGCCATACCACCACGGCGATCATGGCCAGTGTGAGGAAAACAGGGACGAGGATGAGCAGGATTAGCGTGTTGTCAGGCGGGTCCTCCCACACTACATGCTCGATGGTGCAGTTGGAGAAAAAGTGCTTGTGTATGCGGATAATGTATCTTTCCACCAGGGGATTGGGCCAGTAGCAGTTGGCGATTGATGACTTTGTTTCAGTGCAAAATGTGAAGAAGTGGTACTCACTGAGGAGAAGAATGGGAAGAAGAGAGAGAAAGGGTAAGAAGTACATCACAACTTAGGGTCACTGTACTTTTAAAAACATGAGCACAGTTATGAAAATTCTACTAGCGATGTTGGATAGAGACCCAAACTAACATTACTACTACACCCAGTTCTGTGTAGAGCATTGCAGCCATTAAAAGCACTGCAATGTTTTTCAGTCACAGTATAAATCACTGTGACTCAGGATGTACCGCCTTTCTCTTGCCTTTTTCACCCAGTATTAATTTGCTTCAACAGGCATTGAAAGTCTTAGTGGAGAAGGAATTCTCAATCCCACCTGTCCGGCTTTTTGCTCATGACCAGGAGCTATCACTACTCTAACCAGCAGCACAGTGGATTGAACAACTATATTGCAGTATGTCCACACTGACCTGAAATCTGGGTGGCTAGTGCTGCCCTTCACTGCTAGAACACCCCTGGTCCAGAGACATCCTGTAATGCCAACTGGATATTCTGAATTGATGGTGGGTGTGGATGGTTGTCTGTGTCTATAATATGCCGGTCCTGTGAGAGACTGGTATACTCAGCCTTTCACCCGATGACACCAAGAATCAGCTTCCATATTCCATAACAGGACAAAAGCTTTATATAATGGAAAGGTCATGAGTATTTTTTCTTGTGTAATGTAAATAATGTAAATAAATGTGAGAAGAACTTCAGGTAATTAAACTTTGCCATTGATTTATTTATATTGCT
>OMLM01005654.1:1406-22121 GCA_900302695.1 Helostoma temminkii | reverse complement strand
GTGGTCGTATGCACCTGCGACTAAAGTGAAATGTTGGAGTTCGGTGGCTCATTCACACTAAATCTCTTTGAATTCATCACAAACAGTCCTACAGCTCCCAAGCAGAACCATGAGTCTGAATCAGTCAAATATACAAACTAACTCTGTGACAGCAGCAACACAAACACTTGATTACAAAACGAATGAAATCATTAGTAGATGTGTGCAGAAGGAGGCTCTCTGGGGGGTCGAGCCATAATCAAAGGTGTCCTTCTCAACACGAATTAAAACTCTTCTGCATCAAATCTACATTTTACTGTCCACCACAGCCTGGACCACAGCCTGACATGTAACCACACACTGTGAACACTCAATGACTGTGTTTACCTGCTCTTAAGAAACCTGGTTACTGCCTAAATGCAGCAGAGTAATCTGATTACTCCTCTACCTTGACTTTATTCTGGAAGCTTGGTTCATATAATTAAACTGCGTGGAGACAGAAGAAAAAGGGTCCCCTTCTCAGACACAAAACACAACAGGAACGCATGTAAGGCTCAACTGCTGCTCTGTCATAATAACTGCAGCTGCTGCTTTCTGTTTAACTGACTGAGACTGACAAGAGTTCAGTAGGTTCTTCACAAACAGTCTAAACTCAGTTGTCCCATTCAAACGATTATTCAGTCACTGATTTGTAATAAACATGTTTGCATATGTTATGTAAAAGGATGTGATGGAGCTTTCTGTGAGTAAAACCTGGCAACGCTGCAGACAGCAGTGTGCTACACTGTTAATGTTATCCTAATTATCCATTAGTGTAAATAAACCCACTCACTGTTTTAATCACACCTTCCCTCTCGTTCTGACTTATGGTATTGGAATCGAACATTTAGTAAAGAGCAGCACATGTTTGGAAAGACGATGAGAGAAGCATGGTTGCTGGGGCGGTGAGTGGCCAAAGAGAACTTTGACGAGGAGGCCTGCTGACATGTTCATGGGAGAAGACACGAGACTGTCGGCATCTGGCTCTGTCTGGTCGAGAGCACCGCAATTCACCACAAGAGGGTAACGTTCAGCAGCTCAACAATATCTTTTCTACTGACTTTAGAGTTTAAGTACATGGCGGACTTCGGCCAGTAGACTGGCTTCACAGAGGGTATTAAGTTTAACTGAGGTAGCTGTACAACTTTATGGACATTTGGAAGACTACTTGATATAATTTGTTTATCAATAAGAAGTAGTATTTGGTGTATTAACATAACCTAACAGTTTCTGCTTTATTGGTTTCATTGTGAATGTTTAATAGTATTTGATATTTGAATCACATTTAATCAAAGAGTGCATTAAGGGCTTTATATGAGCGAACTGTGGCTAAGTATTAATACAGAACCTCAACATGATCTAGATTATGTGAACATTTAAAAGCAAAGACTGATGATGTTGAGAAAGGGAGGTTGGAGCCACCGTTCAAGTTGTTCATCAGGAAAACAAAGTATACCCGTGAAAATTCAATTCAACTCAACTTTATTTATATAGCAGAGAGAGAGAGAGCAAAGTTAATAACAGGCAGTGGTGGCATATGAGTGGATGGAGAAAGCAGGAGGAGCTCAGTGTGTCGACAGCAAGTGCCCCAGCAGTCTAAATCTATAGCAACATAACTAAGAGCTGGACTTCAGAGTCACCTGAGCAGAGTGTGCCGGGAACAAAAAAACTATAGTGATCAAACAATCAAAACTGACAATGAAGCATCGCTAATTCAAGCCCTTCATGACACAGTAGTTCTTACCAGATTTTCTGCTCCAGAGCCATCAGTCTTTACAGGAGAAGTTTTTGGAGTGGAGCAAAAGCTTCAAGGCATTCATAGAAAGACGATGCAATCCAGCTGACAGGTTGTTCTACCTACAAAGGTACATCAGCGGTGAAGCGAGGTCTGTTCTAGAGGGAAGCTTCTACAGAAAGGACGGAGAAGCCTACGACCAAGCATGGGAGGCACTGAACTCTCGGCACGGCCACCCCTTTGTGATCCAGCATGCTTTCAGAGAAAAGCTAAACAACTGGCCAAAAATCAGCTCAAGAGAGTCAGTTAAGTTGAGACAATTCAGTGATTCAGCCTGCAGCAATGCTATGCCATACATTAAAGGAAAGGTAGATGTAAAACCAGAGGATGCTCCAAAAACTCCCTGACTGGGTGATCTCTCGCTGGAATCGTCATGTCACAAAGCAACTGCGACAAACAGAATACCCCAATTTCAAGGAGTTTGCTGAGTTTATGGCACAAGAAGTAGAAATAGCATGCAATCCTGCAACGTCCCTGCATGCTTCAAAGTCTGCTGAAGAGAGAGATATAAAGCGCCCAAAGGCTAACACCTTCATCACAAATGTAAACGCAACTGATAAATCAAGCACTCTAATGAAACCATGCAGCACAGTAGAGAGTAGCTCAAATAAGTCAAATGGACCTAAGAAAGTGAACACTTCGTTCGTATCCTAAAGTCCAGTCACATGCATGTGCTGTGGAGAAAGCCACTCCATCCACAAATGACAAAAGTTTGCCAATCAGCCCATGGAAGACAAAAGAAAGTTTATATATGACAACAATTTGTGCTTTGGCTGTCTTAGGAGAGGGCATAATTCAAGGGACAAGAGTAAAGCTACTTGTGCCTCATGTAGGAAGCACCATCCAACACCACTTCATGAAGACCGTCCTGCTCATGCAGCAGACACATTTTCTTATGTTAAGCAAGTAGAAGAAAATACAGTCTTTCTTGCTGTGCAGACGAGGACAATGGTGGGAGCACATCCATGATAGTGCGTGTATGGATTTCTTCAGCCACCAACCCTGAAACAGAGACACTAGTGTATGCCTTGCTAGACATACAGAGTAGCAACACTTTTGTAGACCAAGAAGTATGTGAGAATATAGGTGCAGGTTCAGAGCCAGTCAAGTTAAAGCTTACCACTATGATGGGCAAAGACTCCATCGTACAGAGTGTCAGAGTTAGAGGGTTTTCCTCACAAAGCTTTATCAACTTACCACCTGCCTATAGCAGAGACTTCATCCCTCTTGAAAGCTCCCACATCCCTACTATGGAAACTGCTAAAAGATGGAAACATCCAAAAAGTATAGCACAGGAAATGCCGGAACTTATGCACTGTTAGGTTGGACCCCTGGTAGGCTATGATTGCTCCAGAGCATTAGCACCATGACAAGTCATCACTGGAGGTGAGGATGAGCCATATGCAATCAAGACTGATCTCACAAACTGTTCCAGCTTGATCCTTTATTGCAGAATTGTGTTCTCAGGGTGGGAGGGCGATTAAAGAGGGCTTCCCTACCCCTTGAATTTAAACACCCAGTGATCCTACCCAGAGATGGTGTGGTCACATGCCTAATCTTAGATTACTGCCATGGAAAAACCCAGCGCCAAGGTAGAGGGCAAACCCTCAATGAATTGAGAGCAAATGGCTACTGGATTGTTGGTGGCAGCAAAGTTGTGGCAAACTACTACTACAGTGTGTTACATGCAGGAGAGCTCGTAGGCCTACAGAAATACGAAGGATGGCAGATCTACCTGCTACACGTGTTGATCCCTCTCCACGATTTTCTTATTGTGGGATGGATTGTTTTGGACCATTTCACACTAAGCAAGGTTGTAAGGAGTATAAGAGATATGGCCTAATCTCACCTCAAGGGCAGTTCACATAGAAATGTTGGAAGATCTAACAACTGATGCTTTTATAAATGCTTTGTGCTGTCTAATAGCTATCCATGGAACTGAGATAGAAATTAAATCTGATTAAGGGACAAATTTTGTAGGGGACTAACAAACTAACTAACAAAGGCTTTAAAGGAAGTAGATAAAAGCAGACTAAGTACTTACATGGCAGAAAAACAGTGTGATTTCATTATAAATGCACCTGATGCTAGTCACATGGGAGGTGTTTGGGAGTGCCAGATCAGAACAGAGTGGCCCTTTCTCAGAGTGCTGGAAGATTAGATGATGCTTTTTTGAGAACATTCCTTTATGTAGCAATGTTAACGTAAATAGCCGCCCACTCACCACTGACAATAACAGTGATCCCAAAAGCCTAGAGCCATTAACAGCAAACCATTTACTTGCCATGAAAGCTTCTGTCCCACTGCCTCCTCCAGGAAAATTTGTACCTGAAGATCTGTATGCCAGAAAAAGGTGGCGCAGAGTCCAGTACCTGACAGAGCAATTCTGGGCCAGATGGAGGAAAGAATATCTGGGAAACGTCACTCTCAGACAAAGCTGGCACACTTCGACGAAATGTCCTCATCAAAGAGGAAGCCATCCCTTGTAATGAGTGGAAACTTCGAAGAGAGCTTGATGTTTGCACAGACGAAGATGGCCTGGTGCGAAAAGCCACAATACAAATTGGAAATAGAGAGCTAGGGAAAGTGGCTCAGCAACTCATTAATTCAACCATTCTTAAATGTCCTATTCACAAATTAATTGTACTTGTGAAAGGTGACTAATACGTATTCCAGTGCTAATATATTGGATTAACAAATTACTGGATTTATTCAAATATTTGCATAAGGGTTATCATAAATCATAGTAATTTGGTGGGAGTGTAGCAGTCGCACAGAATGTTTAATTGAAATGTTTATCCTGTTATGTTTCCATGATTTTATGTTATAAATTCATGATTCCTTGAGTTCAAACAGCTGTTAAAGTGAATTCAAATTTTATTTGGTGTATCAGTTAAATGATATGTTAAGTTAAAAATGTAGTGCTTTTATTTTGTTGGACTGGTCACCTGACAAAAGTTTAGTGAGCGGCATTACTGTGGCATTATGGGTCAGAGCACAACATGGATACAGAGAAGAGACATACAACCCCAAAGTAATGTTATCCTGCACTTGGTTCAAGAGGCGCACACAGTAATTGCATTTCATTAGTGTTCATGTGCAAAGATACCCATGTAATGCATTGTAATGCAATGTATTGTTGTGGATACTAGCTTGAGAAACTACGACCATTTTATGTTCTTGTGTTACCTTTTAGTTTTCACGGTGTCTAACGAGGAGAGAGTCAGAGAGAGAGAAAATAAATAAAAACTCAAAAGACATCTGTATGATGCATGGCCAGTATTTCTTTGGACCATTGTTCATGTTAATGATGAGTCTTCCACACATATAAAAGTTAGTCGTGGAGTTCCACAGGGTTCTGTGCTTGGACCGGTACTTTTCACTTTATACATGTCTCCCCTAGGCAGCATTATAAGGAAACACTCTATAAACGTCCATTGCTATGCAGATGACACTCAGCTATATTTAGCCTTTAAACCAAATGAAACAAATCAATTAGTCAAACATCAAGAATGTTTAAAAGACATAAAGTCCTGGATGTCCTGCAATTTTCAGACAAGACAGAGGTTATTCTATTTGGGCTCAAAAACCTCAGAGACACAATGTCTAATCATATACTTACTTTAGATGACATAACACTGGCGTCTAGCACTACTGTGAGGAATCTTGGAGTTATCTTTGACCAGGATATCTCCTTTAACTCATATATAAAAGAAATCTCTAGAAATGCTTTCTTCCACCTGAGGAATATCGCTAAAATTAAAAGCATCCTGTCTCAAAGTGACGCTGAAAAACTAGTCAATGCAGAGACCTGCATCGATGCATCGTATGAAGGAAGTAAGATGGTTGTGTGTAGTGGGAGCATGGAGTCATGTGAACAGCGAGAGAAAAAAAATCCGCAATCATCTGAAGTATGGGAGCATTTTAAGCAGAGACCAAATAACATGGTGCTCTGTGAGCTCTGCAAATGAGAAATCATAACAACAGTACCACCGCCATGCAGGTGTTAGACGAAGACTGTCATATTTTTCGATGCATGCTCTCTGTCTGCTGGTGGGACTGTGCTCACAGTGTATGAGTGCACGTGTCTATTTGTATTTTTGTGTGCGTGTGTGTGTGTGTGTGTGTGTGTGTGTGTTAACTTGAATGAAGCTTTTGCTTTAATTATAGTATGGACAGACTTTTTATTAATCTCTAAATGACTGTTTACCTGCTTTATGCTTTGTCATATTTGTTTGTTTAAAGAGAAGATGATTGAATAAAATATTGAAATATATTGAATTTGAATTTTTTATTTTTAGTAAAAAAAAAAAAGATCTTAAAGTTAAGCTTAAATAATCCTTAGATTAATCAATTAATGAAAAAAATTATTGATAGATTAATCGACAACAAAATAATCATTAGGTGTAGCCCTAATTAACATAAGACCTTTATTCTATTTGTGGCACCGTCTTTGATATACACCTGATAGTTTTGTCTGGATGAAGAAAATGCTGTGAAATCAACATAATTTTAACTCCACAAATCAGAAACTGGTTTTGAAGCAGTGATTGCTTTAAGTGGGACATTTATTACACTTTCACAACAATACATTGAAAGATTTAACTGATAACACAATTAATAGAAAGGTCATTCTGACAGTTTAGAAAGAAAAGGTTAGGCTGATTTGGTCAACCATCAACAAACCTACCTCCTGTTTCAGATACGTCCTTCAACTCATGCGGTTCAACATATTCAACAGGCAGCTCGTTGATGATGTCTTGAGCTCCCTGCAGAGAAGAAAAATCTAACTTAGAGGATGAAATTCCCCAAAATATCTCTCACAAATCCAGATTTTAAATCCACTGTGTGTTTAGCTGTTTGATACCTTGGAGACATTTCCAGTTCCAGTGAAACAAAATGTCAGGGGACCGATAGATTTAGGCATGAGGCCCATGGAAATCTCATACCCACAATCCCTCACTGCCTGGATGGCCTGGCTGACGTTCCTGTAGTTATGAGCCATGCCGATGTGCTGTGAACCAACAGAAAGACAGGAAGTGAGAGAATAAGAATCACACGAGCAAGAATTGTGTTTATGTCAGATTCAAGGCCAAAACCACACCTTGGTTTCTACTGAGATTTCAGGATTACACAGAGTGTATAAATAAGAAACAAAACACTATGAAATAAAAAAACAGCATTTATTGCATTTGAGGACATTTTCTGTTTTGATCAAAAATTAATTACCATTAATGGAGTGTGATGACCAAGAGCCAGGAACCGCAGCCCCAGTCCATGCAAAATGTTGATCATTCCTATAAAAAACAAGACAATTTGTAAAAACTGACTTGAAATAAAGCAGAATCAGCCTTATTGAGTCATAAATAATCTGTAATGCAATCATGTCATAAACTGTGGTGACCTGTTTATAGGTGGATATGTTATCTTTATAATGATAGATTATTTAATTATATTTAAAATTCTTAACAATAAGGTTTACGTTTTTAATAGCTATTTTGCAATTAGCCTAAAATGGCTGAAAAAAATAATGCTATTTTTGGAAAACTGTAGTAAAAATATTAATACCCTTTCCAAAAAATAAAATTATTAACAAAATATCTTTAAATATTGATATCAATAAGATATGAATACTGATATACTGATATGATTTGTAAAAAAAAACATCCTAAAATAATTAAACAGTACTGAAAACATGGAAATACCAAAAAAATACCCCTCATTTCTTTTATTACAATCACAAACATTTTTAAAAATGAAAATAAAAAATGTATGCAAAACAAAATTTCAAAATGCATAAGAAAAAATTCCCTGAATTTTACATTTTCAAATTAGATAAAATTAAAATAAAAAGTCTACATCCCTGATATATATGTATATATATATAGATATGACTAAAATATACAAAAATATATTAGTTAAATCTCTATATACATGTGAATATAATGCTTAAAACATATACATATATATATATATATATTATAGTAAAATGTATAAAATATTTCTTAAATGTCCAGAAACTATGTAACTACAGAAACCTATAGTTGGTTAGTTCAGCTAACCAACAGCTGCAGCTGCAGATAGTAGCAAAGTGCTAAGTCAGTTTGACACCTGCATTAACACAAGTTTGTCCTGATGCAGATAAAAACCCAGACACCGACCACAGGATAATACAAGTTATGTGTATTTATGGCTGGACATAAATAACCTTGATCCTAACAACAGACCCAGAGCGGAGGAAACCTTTCTACTGTGACTTAGATTAAACTTTACTTCTAAACAGTTACAGTCAGAGAAAAAGTACGACTTTAATTCATCAGCTGTTTGTCATGTTTACATAGGTTTAACAGATGAAACAATAAAGTTCAAGCTTCCACATGTCAAACAGAACTGTTTAAACACGTCTCTGGGTTGAATCTATGTACAGTCAGGAACTGATCCTCACTGTTTCACAACAGCTGCTGTCGTGATCAGTTTCACAACAGTCCTTGGAACAGACTGAGCAGATGAAGCACACTGTAAAACCATGTCATTTTTTTTCAACTTACCTGCAACACCAGCCCACTGCCCAAAAGCAACAATCCGGTATCCGTTAGCATCAACCATCTTTTCATAGTCAATCAGGCGAACCTCCTGAAACAACAAAATTAATTCTGTTATAGTCTTTAAGGAATTTGAAGGAAAACTGAAGACACAGACACACAAAAAGAAAGGACATAAATGTGTCATAAGAAAACATCTGATCTGTCATTATATCTGCTGGAATTTTGTGTATTTAAAAGGCCCAATTGGAGACGAGCACTGCAAAACAACGCAGACCATAAGTATTGTACGTGACAAAGGCTCAAGCTTGTTCATATACACTCATTGGCTACTTTATTAGGTACAGCTTTACAATTTAAAGCAATCCAATACAGCTGCTGTGCCATTAATTAGGCTTTTACAAGGTTATTATTTCAAATTTTTTGTTAAAAATGTCATAAAGGTGCTAATAATTCTACTATATGTTTATAATTCAGGTAAGAGTGGGTGGTACTGTCATACTGGATTGCATTATATTAAGAGGTGGGCTAAGGCTAATGTGTAAAGCTGATTAGAAATATGGTTACACAACCAGCGTATATGCTGGGAAAGCGAGCTGGGAAATTAGGGTTTAAGCAATTGGGTATCTGCCCTTATATTACAATATTTACATATTCAGCTCTGACTGGGAGGTAGTGAACTACTGTGTATTTGTTCTCAATGACAACAGAAACTACTGAGTCCTCTGAGGTGTCGCCCTTTGTCATACACAACATTTGCATAAAGTTTAACCTTTCAGTTCACACTTGTTGCCACTTCACTCATTATGCAACAAATTTCCATTGAAAATAGGTCCTGCTGCTTCCCAACCTTTTGTTGCTGCATAAGTGGCACATTAACATAGACTTAAACGCACAGGTGATTTTTTTTTAGCTCTCGTGTAAACAGAAAACCTGGTTTCTGTGACAAGACCAGAGAATCCCCACGTCACCTATATAAAGAAATGCTAAATGTTGTAAAAGAAACTTTACTTTGAATTTTCTATGTATTAACATTTGGATTTTATATTTTTTGCATACTAACTGCACAAATAGTACAGTAAAAACAACAACAGTAAACACTGATTGTCATATTAAAAGTGAAACTGTTTTGGGATCGAGGCCATTGCAGGAATCTTTTAGGTTTCATTTGAGCACTCTCACCTTCTTCAGCAGGTCCTCCAGAAGGCCCATGTTGGCCTCCTGAGCCTTGATAGTATGAGAGAAAAAAGCATAAGTCTTCCTGGGAATGACCTTCTCCTCCGGCGGCCTCTTCACTCCGATTATCAGCGACGCTTCTGAAATGTCTTCCTGAATGACAGCGCCGGCCTTCATGTAGTACTGAAACCAAAACACACAGTGAATTAAACAGCAGGCAGAAACTGTTTACATAACTTTTCCTTAGTCCAGACCGTGCTTTTTATCATATCCCCTTAAATGTGTGTGTTTTTGTTCCTGTAAACTGTGTTTTATGGTGTTGTACTGTGTTGTAGATCTCACCTTTTCATGGATGGCTCTACGGTTGGATGGCTGGACCAGGACTCTGACGCCGGCGTGGGTGAGCTCCCTGATGTGGCGTGGGGCCAGAGGCGCTCTCCTTTCCCAGGGGTTGACGTCTTCCCGACGGATGGCAATAACTGCTGTGTGGTGCTCATAGCGCCTCTGGCCTGTGAAGCAGCTCGGCGTCCTCTTACATTGGTGACTAAGAAGTCTGAACATGACTTCGACCTCCTGCTCGGCACAAAAACACAAAGCCACAGACTGCTGACCACAGGATCGACCAAAAACACTGAATCATGGAGGCAGGAAGTGACACAAATTGGCAGTGTGATTGAGTCCCATGTGTTTTTTGACCTTCTGGCAAAACAGCATGCAACTAATTCTCATTCATCATTAATTAATCTGGCAATTACTTTTTCAACTAAGGAATTGCTTGGCATAAAATGTCAAAAAATAGTGAACCACATACACTGCAATTACCCAGTGTCCAGGTTTACTATTTTAAATTTTTGTCTGAAACCCAAGATATTAAATATGCATCTTAACCTAATGCTAGAGCGACTGTCCGCTCTGACCAGTCCTCTCCCTTCCTGCACCACTACGCTCCACCACACTCTGCACAGCCTTTCAGATATTAGTTATTGTCATATTCTATAATAAATAATAAGCTACAACATTTACTAATCAAGTGGAAATTACTGAAAGTTGCTGATAGGTTAGAAGGGCAAAACTCGCTCTGCACAGGAAATGTCATCAGCGCCTCCCAGCAATGTTTTTTACATCATATTTATACTTAAAATATTTTGAAAAAGTTACATACTGTAGCTTTACTAAGCTTTTCCTTTTATAAAATGAACAGTTTAGGGCTTAAATTAGCAGTTCTGGAAAATCAGGTTCTGCAGACTTGTGCAGTCACACATGTCTCACCAAACAGGAGGCAGGTGAGCCTGGGTCACACACTTTCATTTGGGGAAATTTTCTGTTTGGTTTCAGCAAATGTTGGTCCCTGAATACATGCTGCAGAAAATTCATCATGACAGTAAAAAATGCTAAAAAAAATATATTTTTTTTTTACACAGGACATCCCAACACATCAACCAACACTGATGTTATAATCGTTATAAATGTGTCGGCCTTTGCACCAATAGTCCTAACATGACTTAAAATAACAAATGATGAAACAGATTAGATAACTATGTGAACATGTTTTGCAGTAGTCACTACTGCACACCCTAGAAGGCACTGAATAAAAAGGAAACCATTTTTTACATATGTCTGATCTGATCTTTGCTATTGGAAATGCAAGGAAATTCTAACAAATAAAATCTGAGCATTAATAAGTAGCACAGGTAGTATTAGGTTCAAGCTAGGCTAATGTTTGACTAGCTTAACCCTATTTTGTCTCGTTTAAGATTTTGCATAGTTTAAACACTGACACGTAAAATGTTAAATAGTGAGTTTTTAGGGTGTTTAACTGTCTGCTAAATCTGATAATTTTACAAGGTGAGTACTACAGAAATATTGCATGTGGCGTTGATATAAAACTATAACAACATACCCGAAAAGTAGAGTAAGTGACTGTAAACTAAACCATGAATCATTTTAATGCCAATGCTCAATACACTGGCAACAGGATAAGAATCTGTAACAATGTTAATGGAGTTTCGTTTGTAGTTTCTGAGTGGCCACAATGACACATTAACCACATGCATCAATTCCGGAACCTTGTCAACACTAAATAACTCGCACGTTAGTTAATTTTGGGGAACACACTTATCATTCATTTCTGACCAACCTTATGGACCAGTTTCTGTTCACCACGCCGGCACCTGACGATGAAATGTGACCAAGGTTCACAGAAAAGACCGGAGTGAATCACGGAGGAGAAGAAGCAGCGATTCACACGCGCTGTAAACTAATCCGTTTCCGGTGGAACTTCAAAATAAACCTCAGTCGTCTTCTTTCCGAAGTTAAAGACTTTATTAAAAGAACTGTAAGGCTGCCACCACATTTATTCATATTAACATTAATACATCTGGCAAATATTATGATTGATTTTTCATTGCATGAAATACCGGAAACTATACTGTAATTGCTAGTTTTGTCTTTGTGTTTAATATCATAGAAAACTGAGGAACTCAACAAATATTCAGATTTCATTAGATGATATTTTCTGTCAATTCATTAATGTTTAGTTTCTGTGCATCTGAAAAGTTTGACACTTTCTTGTACACTGGGAATCCACAAAGGCCTAGCAACAATTATTTCAATGATGAGATTAATCTGAACCATACCTTTGTTTATTTTTAGAATTTGTTATTGTAAACATTTATCAGAAAAGTCCAAAATAAGTTTAAACATATACATATGTTAAGATAGAATAAAATACAAACATGCTGTAATGGAGCCTAAACAGATTTATGATCTCTACACGTCATACATTAGTGTAAGTAGGGTGGAAATCTGACAAACAGTTACTGGGCAAAATATTTGAAGATTCAAGATTCAAAAAACTCCATCAACCCCCCTGTTATTCAGTACATCCTCTCACTTCATCTGGCACAAGTCTGTTGCTTGTTTCTTCAGGACATATGTGTTTGTCAACTTATTTATTTTTCTTTATGTTTAATCTCTAATGTTTTTATTTATTATTCACACCTAATTGCCTTATAGTTGCTATAATTCTCATTACATTCTTCAAGGCACCTTAGTGTTGTTGTTTTATGTCTGTTTCCCTCATTTGGAGTGTGTTGTTCTTAACTCTTAAATCAGATGTAAATGTGCTACATAAATAACGTTTGATTAATTGATTTATATTATAAGTTAACGTGGATGCCAGATGTTACACCTGAGGCGTTTTATTTTGAGGACACAGACACCACATTTCCGGTTTTACATTCCTAAACTGCGTCCTGAGCTTTTGTCAGAGGACAGAGTTATATTTACAGGACAAAGGTGAGTTTGATTTTATCTACAGCACAGTCCGTGGCAACTTCAATGCGGCACAATTGTGGGTGCTAAGCGTAACATTGACATGAGCGAAAGTATTCGATCATGGCGAAAGTATTCGCTCATGTCTGGGTTTATTTTCACTCACTAGAAAGGAATTGGAATACACATTAAACTTTACGTAGATGCGAGTGGAGCTACGTTAATGTGACCGCCTGTCAAAGCCGCACACAGGTAAAAAACGAGCGCCCAGCTGCTGCTTAAGGGGGGCCTGTCCAGTGAGGTGGGAAGTGTCTCCACCAATCAACGCGCAGAGCTGAGGAGCTGCCTCCTGTTCCGCCTGTCGCATTGTGATGACGACACGATCCAGGAAAACGTGGAATGCTTTATTGTTTGTTTTCGTTTGTGACAGTAGGAGCATATGAACAAAACAGTCTACATTTATTTAATCTTATTCCTTCTTTTCTTTACCTCTAAAAATAATCATGACCACATAAAGTCAAATTTAGCCTGATCAGTCTGATATTTATGGCTAAATTCAGTGCACAGCAGCTAATAGGTCTTTTATACTATTAATCTCTATTGTGTCTTATGTGACCTTCAACTGTCTGTAGCTCTAAACACCGTGTGCTTGTTTTCAGTTTTCCCGCAATAAACATACTTTATGCATCACTGACTTTCCATCTTGTTTGTAACTCAAATACTCCCACATTACAGCCTAGTGTAGTGTGTGGTTAATGGATGCCTCTCTGAAAAGTATTTCAAAAAACAAAAGCAATGACAGTGCAATTTGTCTGTGTTTACTAGAGGTTGATTTTTGCTCTGTCAGCAAAGAAAAAAAAAGCATTCTCTTTTCATGAATATTTTAATGTCCCAATTGGAAATTTTCTGGTAATTTTGCAAAACCAAATTCCAAATGAGTAAAGTCACTGTATCTGTATCTGTCCTTAAATTAAGTATTTATCTGTATTTTTCATTTTGTATATATATGCATCATCAGCTTATTTAACACCTAAAATGTTTTGAAGAAACGCACTGTGGATTTTATTTATTATTTTGTTAAGCTTCTGCAGCAAAATGTCCAAAAATACTGAATGAGACACAAACTCTTTTCCTTCATGAGTCATTAATTTCAGTTTAGCTGTTCTCTTTTATGGCAGCAGTACAAATTATATAAATAAATATCATAAAACACTTTGTTTTACAATAATCCTGAGGCTAAAATAAAAACAACAGACCACAGACCAGAGGAAAAGCTGCATCATCATTTTCCTTGGTCAGTCAGGACCAGAAATGTAGAGGTGAAGACATGACCACACGTGTACGTGTTTGTTTGTGTTCTTTTATAGATTGAATTTGAATGGACTATGGTTAAAATGCGTAATTCTCATTGTTCGTTTTCACATAATCACATCCTGTATGCCCACATAGACCTCCTGAGAGGATCCGGGCAAAAAAGTGCAGTCGGGTCCGATTTGACCCCAACAACACATGACCAAGTATTGTAGTGCTGGAGTTCTTAAGTTCATCATTTGATTAGGCAACTGAAAATGAAAAGTCCCATAATAGAGAGCCTCTCAAATGTGAGCAGTTTTCTATCATAGTAACCTCAAAATCAAAATGATAAATAATTATCATAATTATGTATTGATGTGATGAAAATAATGATTGGTTGCAGCCTAACAGGTCTCCTGTGATGGAATTATATGACCTTGTAATCTATCAATGTGACATCAAATTTTAAAGCAAACAAGCTCAATATAAACTCTATAGTATAAAGTCTTGAGATTTGAAAGAATTTGTGATTAATCACATTATATAGAGCCAAGTGGGTTAAGACTGGGTCTTTGGGAGCCGCTGGGGGGTCTGAGACCCACAGGCCTGCCTTGCCCAGTTGGTACTCCAGACTTGAGGCACAGTGTAGGAAACAGTGATTTTTAATTAAATTGTATTAAAGGTGAAAAGTCAGTTTGGTAATACTATCCTCCACTGTTGTCATGGTGTGGATACAAGTCTGCATATGTTTATGTACATGTTTATAGGCATATATATACATCATTTCAACATCTGTGTCATGTCATGACTTCGTTAATGAAAACTGTGAGATCCAATGGTTCTCTGGGGGAAAGGAAATTTAAAAAGGACAAACTTTCAGACTGAAACTAAACAAATAAGGATTCAGTCAAGTACTGTATATACCATATCACATCAGATTGTATCATACTGTATCAAATGGCATTCTGTCATACTGTATCGTGTTGTATTTATCATGCTCTGTGGTATCATACTGTATTGTATTATAACATATTGCACTGTACCAAAGTACTGTATCAAATTGTATCATAATGTATCATAATATCATACCATATACAATATTACATCGCATAATACTATATGATATCATGTTGTATTGTGTTGTATTTTGTTGTATTGTATGGTATTGTATGGTATCGCTCCATATCAGATCATTTAGTACCTTTGTGCATTACATCATACTGTATCATACGACAGACATGTCACTCATCTGTCACAGGGCTGACTTACATATAGAGTCCCCTGTGTGGATATGTATATGTCTGCCTGCACAACATAATAACATATCATAGGAGGAACTAGTGCATTAAAGAGACTATATTCAGTGGTGCATTAATCTACATTTGATAGTGAGTATTTGTGACAGCAGGATGTGGGATAGACAAAATAAACTACAATGTGTTTATCGTGATGAAGGAACATGGCACCCAGTGGAACAGTGTCGGTCATTTGTGTGCTATAATTTTTGGACAACAATGGAACTCTATGGCACATAAGACATACATATCAGGCTTTGGATACACATGCACTTCATTTTCTTTCCTTTTTTTTCATGTGTTCATATTAAGAAAAATCTATAACATAAACATTTAAAATGTTGGTATAAATCCTGTTTCTCCCAATAAAATCCAAGTCAATATGTCATTTCACCTCTGCTACATCTCTGGTCTTAGAGTTCGTCAATCTCACATCCTGAGATGCAACTGAAAAAAAATCCAAACTTTTGATTGCTGATGACTAATGATATAATATTTTGCCATCATTAAAACATAAGGGTTGACTGAAAATCAGAGGGCGGGAGAGTGAAAGTTCTGTAAGAAAGTCTGTCCTCTGTCAAGTGTCCTCAGTCAGCACAAGCTGAGAGAAACAGAAGTGTTGCAGCCAATCAGGAGGTTTTCTCTGGAAAGTGTCCAGGCCCAGAGGGGTCAGAGGTCAGAAGTTCAGTTAGATTTGAGCGGCTGCTTCAGGGCCTGTAGAGGTCAGGAAGTGTCCTCATGGCTTTTGGGCAAGGTCAAGTTCAAGGGGAAAGACCAAGGTAGGGGTCAACAGGCTCCGAAGAGTTAAAGACGTGATTTTCCTGTTGTCTTCAGGGTGACATTTAGAGTGGAACATTGAGAAAATTGGTACAGATGTTCTGTTTGTTATTAGGAATTTGCATTAAAAATACAAATTATGAGTTTGTGGGCTTGGCCAAATGGGCTTCTCATATTTAGATGAAACACACAATGATTAAAACCTCTTTCACTTAGCCTTAACTGATCCCCTTAAAGGCAAAATAAGCATAAACCATCCTCTTCTGTAACAATCTGTAATGTGACAAACTACAGGTTGATTTCAGAATGTAAAAATGTGTCCTTTTACAGCAGTAAAAGCAGCTGCTGTCAAGATTTTAGAAATACTGAGGTCAGGGCATTATTTGCCCTCTTAATTTACAACTTTTACTGGGATAAGTCCATGCTAAGGGTTGTTATTAATTTCAGAAAAGATCAAGACTAAATTCAAAGGGCTACTTGAAGATTCATCTTCATGGGAGTGTAAGACTAATTTGCTTAAAGTAAAAGTCATGTGATTTGTTTCAGGCACAACATTTATGGTAAATTACTCTCTCAAATTTAAATTTGTTCACTCAGTGTACTTGTTGGCAGAAGCTCCTAGCAACATGTATCCTCAAATTACTTTTTTATGAAAAGGTCGTTTTTTTTCACTGAGTCTCTCAAAAGTACTTAAAAGGATAAAATAGTTTGCTCTGTTCTGACATCAGGATTTTAAAAGTTGAAATTGTGTAATACTACCTGCTTCAAAAAGAAGTCTGTGATATTTATTATTACAGTTGTTCTCGTTAATATTCTGCCAAATTTCTTTCCTGACATGAAGATCTAGTTACTGCCAGGATTTAATCCTAGTGGAGAAATAGTTTTTTAGCTTGTAAATAAACAAACAGAATAAACATACTGTATTCTGTCTAAAAATATACCAGAATCAGCCTTCAAAACATAGCATATATGTTGTTAGCATATGTTCTCAGTGGATTGTTAAAACCCTCAAAATCTCAACATACCTCAAAATTGAGAACTGAGAGCATGTCATGTTGTCTACTTCATAAAAACTCTTCAAGGTTTTGGATAATTTTGAGCTATTAGAATAAGTCATCTGAGTTAAGTTTGTGATTAAAGGCAATAATTATTGATTAAAATACTATTTAAGAACACAAATTGTTATTTCTAGGAAAATTACTTTGGGCAGAACTGGCCCCAGAGATTCAGATTTTAACATATTTGTTCAAAAAATATTTGAATCAGTCTGCATGTATTTCTTTTATGCACAATATAAAGTCCTCCTGTAGTTAGAAGAGGTCATAAAACCCTCAGAAAAAAGGAAATAATAAACATGAACTCCACGTCCTCAGTGGTCGCCATGAAAACTCTCATGCTCTGCACCCATATTATGGTTGACCAAAACACAACTTTGCCTTCACTGAAAGCGAGGGGCCTAATAAAGTCGTAATTTAAGTATACAAATAACTAATTAGAGGGGACAAAAGCACCATAATGAGCTCACACATTAGTATTTTGAGGACATTATTTATAATTCCAGGACTTTTGCCTCAAAGGAACCAAATTTATACAAAAAAAGGGAGTTGAGTGAAGAAATCTATCAAAAAAAGCTTAAATTTTTTTTTTGGACAAACTCATGACTGCATATGAGAGAAGGGTCGAGGAAATTGATTTAAAGGTCAGAATGACTCACTTAAGGGAACAAAAGCACAACACTGAGCACACTAATTCATAGTTTTGAAGAAATGATTTGTCATTTAGGGACACGTTCTGCATGATAGAGAAACAAACTTAATAAAGTCATCTGGGTGCAAGATTTAGTGACTTTAGGAATTCTAGTCATGATAAAAAGAGGCAAACTGAGAAGGAAATGATTTGAGGGAACAAAGCACATTATTTATTAACATGAGGTCATAAGTTTGTGAAAAATCTTCTCCCTGACACTGACAGAACATCGTGAGTCTGTCTTAAAAAGGACTAAAGGTTAGTGCCTGGCCTGACAGGGGAGGTCACAGAGATCCCACTGTTTTGTTTGGTCTTTTTTTATTTTGGTGTGTTGGGAGGAACGATACAGAGTCACTGTTCAGGTCAGAGATGAGCTTCTCTCAGGCCTGGGGAGGCGACTGTGGGCCAGCCGGGTCATGCAGCTTTCTGACGTGTTTCTTCAAGTCAAAGTTCCTGCAGAAGCCCTTGCCGCAGGTTGGGCAGGTGAAGGGCTTCTTGTCGTTGTGCGTGTGCATGTGGAAAGTGAGGTTGTACACCTGATGGAACGCCTTGCTGCAGATTGAACACTTGAACTGCTTCTCCCCGCTGTGCGTCAGCTTGTGGTTCTTGTAGTTTCCTGCGGAGAGTCAAAAGACGAGACCAGATCAGGACAAAAATTTATTAATTATTATTAATTAAAAATAATTACTGCAAAACCGTTGGCACAAAACATAGAATTTATCAATAATGAAAACGATATTTAGCAAGTAATTAAACAGTACACATTAGGCTGCAAATGTAGCATCCTTTCTGGGATAGTGGGAGATGAAATTGGCATTTTGAAGTTGCAAAAAATTATACACTGATGGTATAATTGATCAAATAGCAAAAATATGTTGAAGAAAATGAAATCCTCTGCATGTTTGTCAGGTAATTAATTAAAATATGGTTCTATCCAAGATAAATGTTGCAATAAAACAGTCAAATACAAGAAGATGTCTGCTGGTACAGATGCCAATACAGGCAGCCCAGCAAAGAATGTGTCTCAGTGTTTTGCTCTACAAATGCAATATAAAATAGTAATGAAAAAACAAGTAAATATTAACCTAAATAAGAAGAAACAGGAGAAAAAAATGTTCACACTTCTATTAGCTGATTAAACGTAACAGCGGGATGGAAAGTGGCTTTAAAATTTCACCTGTCTGTTTCTGTTTTGCTGACATGGAATTCAGCAGCCATTTAATAACCAAATTACTTTTCATTATAGTAAATAATCCTTAATATTATTGCAACTATGATTTCTGCTGAATATGGAAATGGTTACATGTCAAAATAATAGCAAAGTGGAGTGCGTGTTCTTCCTGGATTTATTTTATTATTTTACTTTAGAGACACAAAATCTCACAGTAAATGACTTTTGATATGAAAAAAACACACTGTGCTTTTTAGATTGATTCTAGTATGTTTGACTGTTTGTTTTTTATTTAATCAAAAAGACTAAAATCTATATTTTTTGGCTGATTTCTTAACGTCCTCACCTTTCTGATGAAATCCTTTCCCACAAAACTCGCACACAAACGGTTTGTAGCCTGCGTGGATACGCGTGTGCGTGTTGAGGGTGGAGCTGCGGTTGAAAGCTTTCCCGCACTGGTTACACTTGTGTGGTTTTTCCTTAAGAACAGAAAGAAAAACATTAATATCAGTCAACAAAACTACACACCTTATGTAATACCTAACAACTACTATAAGAACAGGAACGACATTTATAACACGTATCGATGTTATTTAAGATTTATGGATATTACATAAATATTATAGGAATATCATTGGGATTTTTTCATTTTTATTTCTTCATAACATAAAAAAATGGCATATTATCCACATTTCCAGTAGAAATATTATCCTGGGAATACTGTGGATATGTCCCAGTGAAACCACAGGAGGAGCTCAAACACAACAAACTAATTTCCACGAGCTGACTGATGTAAACGAGCTGAAAAAACATCTTCGGAAAAATATCTTAATGTCATCAGAATTTATATTTGTTACATAGAAACTGGAGAGACTTTAGCTGTGAGCTCATCATATAGACTCTATCATCACTGCGTCTATAATGAAGAAATATTTCTATAAAATTTAGAAATTAATTTTGTCTTCGTTTGTTACAGCTCAGATTGATGGTGCTGATAAATATCATAATGTCATATAAATGAGGACATATTTGAAAGAATATTAATCAATAACTCACAGTGTTATTGGCTCTTTATTGTGTATTTTTATACCAGAGCCAGAAAATGGATCAAAATATAACATGAGGAAACGGTCATGTGACACCTGTCACCTTTGATTCTGACTACATCGGTAAGTAATAAAGAAACATTAATACTTTAAAATAATACGTTTATTTTCATTTGAATTTTATGAATGTATTTTTAAATTTTATTTAAAATATATATGTTTCTTAACTGATTATGAATGATCAGCAGGAAGAGAATTGAAATGAGCATAATTTAATATCCGCTAATATAAATATTAAAATTAAATACAATGAAAACAATTTTGATGATGTTAAACCAAAAAAAAACAAACAAACAAAAATTAGTAAACAAAAACGCGCCGCTCTCACCTGAGTGTGGATGATTTTGTGTCGGCACAGTGTGCTCGCTTGTCTGAATCCTTTCCCGCAAACTTTACACACAAACGGACGCGCGCCCGTGTGCACGGGCATGTGGCGGGTCAGGTTGTAGTGCGCGTTAAACATCTGGAGGGAAAAACCAGCACAGTAACAATAACAATGCAATTAAATATCCATAGATCCATT
>OMLM01005653.1:107867-122576 GCA_900302695.1 Helostoma temminkii | reverse complement strand
GCAGATAGAGAGGAGCAGAGGGGGCGGGGGGGTCAGACAGGTGAGGGGAAGAACAGGGATGAAGAGGAGAGGGGGGTGAAAGGTGAGTGAAAGCACAAACGTCACATTAATATTCCAGGATTTGTGAAGGAGAGTAAATGAACACACATAAAGGTACTGACGATCTTGACATGTGCCGAGAGCTGTGTTTTAAATCATCCCTCCACAAACTGAAGCTACTGTACATACTGAAACTAGAAACAACCTGAAGGTGCCAGTACGATAAAGAGCAGAAAATGTCGAGTGAGTAAATGTGCGTCTAGATGCAGTTCTCAGATGATCTGACTTTTCCTCCGCCTCTACCGTGAGGTTTGAGGTGAATGATCTTAAACTATACTGGATGGATTTCGATGAAAAGAAATCAACTGTGACAGTTCTCCAAGACACAACGTATCTGCTGAAAAACTGAAAAACAGGTAGAGCAGAGGAGAAACAGTGGCGTTTAAAGAGCAACGTCTGGGCACAGCAAACACTGTTTGGAGTTCTGTTCTGTTTCACGGATACTAATCATCACGCTTATTCAGTAATATAGTGTTTCCCAGTCTGTTCTGTATTTACTTATTCACTAAGTGACTGTGGAGAGGAAAAACTCCCTTTAACGGAAGAAGCCTCCAGCAGAACCAGGCTCAGTGTGGGCGGCCATCTGCCCCAACTGGTTGGTGAGTGGACAGACATTCAAGTGGCATCAATCTGAAGGGCAAATCAACAAATAGCCAGTTTTGTTATAAGTGTAACTTTGCTCTTGCTTCATGGTACCACTCTGAACTGAGCGTGTCTCATGTGTCCTCTGTGAAAACACAAACACCTGCACACACGCTGTGATTTTTCAAATATTACCCAGCTCTGCTGCCTGCATTCATTCATTTGCACAGTGCGTCAAAGGAAATGGCAGCTGCGGAAGGTGATCGGCTACAATCACCACCACCACCATCATCATCATCATCATCACACAGGGATATGTTTACACACACAGTTTATCAGGGGCCCTACTGGGCAGGCCGAAGGGAGGAGGAGAGGTAAAAGTCAACATTTCCACGCTGCAGAAAAACGACAGAGCCGCAGCCGCTGAAACCACAGGCACGTTAAGCAAACACCTGTGGCTCAGGTGGAAAAGCAAGGCCTCTCTGGTCTGAAGAAGGAGCTCTTTCTCTCAGGATCAACCCTCTCAGCGTACGGCCACTTGACACTCCTGGAGCTTTAAGGGCGAAAGCTGTAATTTCATTACAGCATTTAATGAAAACCTGGATAGCAGTTCCAGCCTCTGATGTCAAAGAACAAAACTCAAATAGTTTCTGAGCCACAGTTCATCTGATCTGCGTAAAGTTCTGCTACGTAAGATCTGATTCCAGGCTGCTGAAGCACGTTGAGCACGTTTACAAAGTAAAAGAGCTGCTATAGGTGGGAAAACCTAAAAACTTGTGATCACTTTCATAAATGGATAAAAAATATTGGAATAGCTTGTGTTGTGGTGCCGTGGAGTGTGCTGGTGTTTTTCTGATGACATATAGTGCCTCTCTCTGTGCGCGGGGCAGAGTTTACACCTACTTTTCCTAAATATTTTATTTATATTTTTGATGAATCAGATGCAGCTCTTTATATAAAATTAGTTTCCTTCCTCTTTTAACTTGCATGTATGACCAGGAAATGTTGTTGGTCCTACTGTCCATGATGTAAGCTGTGCTTATACGCATATTACCTGGTCTCACACAACAATTTTAAGAAAAAGGAAGTTGGAGCTAAGTTCTGGTTGCATTTATTATGAAAAGGCATCAGAGCACTTGGGTTCTACTTTCAGCTGGAGGAGGCCAGTATGAGGTTGGAGCGCTGTTCTGACTTAAACCAGCCACATTGTTAGAGGTTCTCTACAACTTTTGTTTTCCAAACTTGTCATGAAAATACATGACCATGACAGAGGAAGAACCTGGATCTTACTTTCAGCTGGGGGAAGCTAAAGAGGTTGTAGCTCAGTTCTGATATGACCCACTTCCCCATTTTCAGGCTAATCTACAACTTTTGTTTAATAAACTTGTCATGAAAACGAACGATCTGACCTGCAGAGGCACATGGACGGTAATGAGAGTGAGAGGCAGCAGAGAGACCCAGTCTAAGTTACGCTTTGTGATATTTTTTATAGATGTGCCAATTTCCAGCTGTGGGGTTGTCCCACTGTCCCACTGAGTCTATAGGAGACAAACACAATGACAAACAGTGATATAATATATCTCTATATCTATAAATCTAATATATATTTACTTTTCTGTTGGATTGTACTTTGGCCAACTTCAGTTCTAAATGTGCTGAAAATAAGTGACTTAACTGGAAAACAGCCACAGTCTCCATCTGATAACCAGGTAACATAATAATTCTACCTTGACCAGGACATGAAGTTAGTCTGATGGTCTGCCATCCAACGGGCAAGTCAGACTGGACCAAAAGCTATGGACCAACTAACACTGGCTATTCTGAAGCCACACATTAGCAAGGTGACTGACAGTGACAGGTCTGTTTCCCCCCAAACAGCACTGAGTTTGTGCCTTAACCAGTCTGAATAATAACATAGATTGACCTAAAGGTCAGATTCACGATACCGAACATGCTACACGCATGTTTCCTAAACACATGGGTGGAAGATGTATTGAGTAAATGAGTCTAATCTAATCATGATGTAAAAAATCCTCCTTTGAAAAGTAAAAGTCCAGCTTTTAAAATCAGACCTCACACCACACAAGTCTTCGCTGTGAGGTCCAACTACTGATTTTGTTTCCAAGTCTTTACTTCCTCGTTTCCAGTTTTACAACCAGTGGTTCCACAGTTGGATCAATCAGAACATGCAGTCCCTCATACTGTTCGTTCACTGCTCAGTATTACAGTTGGTGTTTTGGTGCCTATGTGTTTTAAAAGAACATATGAAACCTGCTCGATATGATTCTCCAGGCACCTCTGTGACTGTGACCACTGGTGACAGCTGAAATGTTTGTCGATGTCAACGACCACAGACACGTTCCAGGAAACACGTCAGTCACAGTGTGTATACAATAACTGACCCATTCCTTCACGACAACAGCACAACACTCTGACGTAAATGCGGTCGGTCTGATTGTACGTTTTGTTTCTCCGCCTGTGTTTTAACCTTGACCTTTTTTTTCCAGCTCTGCCTGAGAAACGTCGCCCTGTTCCAGCCTGACTGAGGGTCACCACGAAAGGTTTACACTTCACCCACCGTGTCCAAACCTGTCACAGTTTCCATGTTTGAGTCACAGTCTCACCACGTTACTGCTCTCTTTCTGTGTCAGAGCAGCTTTGGCCCTGAACTGAAGTCATTCGCCAGTCACTCACCACCACCTCCTCCACCTCCTGCGCCCGATGAAGAAACTAATAAACAGACTCCTGCAGGGATCCGTGTCACATTGTTTGGCGCCACCTGCAACCAGTAAACTCCTCACTGTGGACTGGATGTTCTCACTTTGTTCCAGGAGAAGGCCCTGGCTTATACTGACCTGAAGGGGGCGCTGGAAGAGCATCTGGTCCGACAGGAATGCAGCACGCTTGCTGACTCTGGGCTCAGTTTCAAGATCAGGGCACAATGGAGGATTTAAGAGCTGTACTGCATATGAATCACCGTTAAACTGGCTTATGTAATAACTCAAAGAAGTGGTTGTATCACCTAACAGCAGACTGTCCGTTGGCAGAGAGCATTGTGTTTGTGAGCGCAGTGTGTGAGACGTTCTCCTTCTAAACTGTGGAATCTTATCCTCAGTTTGCTGTTTGCCATAAAAGGCTGGTAGAGGAAGGAAAATCATGTTAAGCTGATTCTATGATTTTTGAAGTGTAGAGTTTGGTTCCTGGGCCCAGAATCAATCCTGACTCAACAGCAACATGCAGAGAGCTAAAGACTAGAGGCATGTCCACAATGACTGCTTGTAATATCAGTTTCACAGTAAAGAGCATGAAGAGTTCCTACAGCTGAGCAAAACAAAAGGAGACCTTATGACTGCTCAGTTAATCACTTCACATATGGAAGGAACTGAATTAACTTACTTTCAGTTTCAAACCAGTTTTCCAGTAAACTTTGGACAAGGTTGGGGGAATCGGTCCAGACAGAAAGTGAACTTGCGCTTTGAGTCAGACATGTTCTCACATCGGGAGCAATTCGGTTTGATGTCAGCGAGGGATGTAAAGCATGCAGGAGGAATGACAGCACAGCAGTGATGATGATCAAACCATGACTTTGTACCACCTTAAAGTCCAGGGCGTCTGACTGAGGCATTTCAGTTCACCAGGATAATGTCTAGGTGTGTTCAGGGTTGATGAATATACTAAATTCCTTTTTTTGTTTGATTTCTATTTATTTCTATTCATTTCAAATGCTATTCCAAGTTGCTGATGCATAATTCTTCATTTTGTTTTACAGGGCACCATTGGCGCAGTTGGTAGTGTGCTTGCCCCTCGACCCTTGTGTCGGTGTTTCGAGACCCGGTTTGTGCACCTTCAGTAGCACCAGCCGTACCCTGAGTGTCAGTCCCAAGCCCGGCAATGGGAAGAGTTGCATCATGAAGGGCATCTGGCATAAAGCTCATGCCAAAGCTGTACAGACCATGCTCCGCGGGATGAGGCTGATTTGCAAAGTCCAAGTACTGGCATCAGTATCAGAACCGAAAAGGGAAATAGGTGCATCCCTATTCTGAATAGCCTCATTGATGTAAATGATTTCCTGCAGGCCCACTGAGTAAAACTGCATTAGTTTTAGCTTGGTATCCCTAATAAACTGACAACAGAGTGCATATGGAGAAACACTGTGGCAGCTACAGTACAGAAATAAACAGTGAATGTAACTGTGGTGGAAGAAGCTTCCGAATCCTTTAATTCAAACCAGGGTTTGCTTCCAGTCACAGGGGCCTTGTCATAACTTTAATGCTTTTGTTATTTTGTGCACTATAGGTTGAGTTGTGAAAACAGAAAACTAAACACAATAAATACTGTGGCAGACTGAGATAAACATCTGCTATTCAAAGCCAGCACTTCCTCTCTGTGTCAACTGTGAAATTATAAACCTTCATTTCAGATTGTCATGTGATTTTTGGCATGATCAACATGACCACATGATAATTATCTGGAAGTTTTAATCCCTTACATACTTTATGCTTCTGTTTCACAGTATTTGAGTTTATTCAAATGCATTTATTTGACTGCATTTATGTGTACTTAGCAGTTATTAATTACTTTACAGGTTAAAAAAATCACAATAAGCTTTTAGCTTGAGATTCCTTACAATAACAATAACTCTAATGTTAGTTGTATGAAGGTTGACTCATGGCAGTTGAATTTTTTTTATCTTTAATTTAAGTTAGGTTAAAACATTTTGACAACTCAACTACTACTAGGAAACTCAAATTCATCTTCCAGGTTGGTTTCACTTCACAGCTGACCTGAATAGGCTCATCAGAAGGTCAATGGACAGAGTATGTGTGAGTGGATGTAATAGTTATAACTTTTACAACCCTAACTCAATTGCAGTGGGTCGTTAACTGTGGACTTCCTGGTGAACGTGTGAAGTGGTCTTGATTTTCCTGGAGACAAATTACAGGGCAGCACAAACTGGAGACAGATTGCGTTAATCGATACTTGCTGTTATTGTTGTTGGCAGAAGTTCATGAGGAAGAAATTCCATTGGTCAGGGACGATAAGGCTCTAGTCTGCCCCCTCTTGGCTAAACTTAAATCCTCCAGACGTATACAAAGTACACAAGGAACTGTATGAACAATGACGCCCTGATGCTGTCTTTACCTACATATACGTGTTGGCAAACAGCAAGTAGATTTCTAGCCTCCCCCTCTGTTGACTGAGATGTTTACCACCTGCACATGCATGGCTCCTCTTGTACCACTTCTCTTCAGAAGACATGTGTTAAGTTTCTTTATAATACAAACATAAAGAACATTTATAATTCAACTTTACCTGATGCAACTTGTCAAGAAAATACAACATCCTGACGTAAATCCAGTCTTCTTCTGGTTTGACCACAGCGATGTTCAGCAGTGTGAGCACGCACAGGATTACATGCATATTTATACAAACACTACATACACTTCTAACTCAGAGCAGCTGAGTGGGACTGATGTCAACGAGGAGCTGAAGTGAAGCAAACGGGGACAATTATTCAGGGCCTAAAGGGACATTTCACCAAAACAAGCTGTAAACGAGCTATAAACAAGAAAGTCTGTCTGAGACGTTTTTTATTTTCAGCAGCTGTGCTGTGCTCGTGCTCTTTCAGTGGTTGGAAGTGGTTCCACTGGAAAGTTTCTGGAGTGCAAAGTGGAGTTGAGGCAGTGCTGATGGTGAGAAAGCTGGATGTAAATTGATGAAAGGGCGTTTTGGGAAACACCAGGCACAAAGAGGATACTAACATGACATGCAAAGGCTGACAGACAAGTCGCAAAACAACAACGGGTCAACGAACAAGATCTTAAGCGAGACCTTAAATAGAGCCTTCAATCTTCATGTTGAAAAGTCAAATTTCTTCAGATAAATTTTTTTTTATCTTTTGATAATAGTTGGTGTTTGACAAGATTGGAGCTTCTATGTGCATTACAGACACCTTGCGGATTGGAGTGTGCTCCATTTTACACTCTTGCTTTTATGAGTTTAGCACATGGCCTCCAGTGACGTTGCTTGAATCCATCTCGCATTTGGTTCATGCTGGTGATAAAAAAAAAATTTTTGCTCAGAACTTGGCTTGTGGACGACAGAGGACTTTGACACGGTTTTTCTACTGCAGGATAAAATCTACCTTTTCAGATTACATAAGAACAACCTTTGCTACAAGTTGCTTATGAAACTATAAGGACTTGTTCTGTAGCACTGGACATGTTTTAGTCATGAGCTTAGAAAGAGCACATTCCCTATGTTGAATGACATTAGATCTGTCTTCTATGTGGTCTAAACATCCTTATTTTAATGCAGTGTAATAAGGGAAGCATGAACCTCTGTATAAAATATTGGCATTACATCCAGTTGACTGGTTGATACTTCAGCATTATGCCAGGCCACACCTCACCTCCTTGCATCCGCTGGGTTTCCAAGTGCTGAAACCCCAAAACCTGAAAACACAGAAGGGGTGTCAACAAGTTATATAGTGAAGCCAACTCCTGTATCCAAGGACTAGTAAGTGTGTGTGTCCAAGAGCAACATGAAGGACTTACAGTATAAACACAACCTCCACATGCAGACATATGCACACCTACGCTGGCTGCACACCTACACTCACATGTTAACCACCAGTACGGCACGACAGCTCGGAGGAATTGTGGTTTTCCTTATGCAGTCATGGCTCTGTAGCTGCCAGAGCCAGCGGACATTTGCTTTAAGTTGCTTTTACATAGGAACATGAGTTCAGAGACAATGCTGAAAGATAACTTCATGTCCATGTGGCACCTGATTCAGTTAACAGACAACCTTCAGTTGATCCTTCAGCTTTAACATTATAGAACCAAAGAACAACATTTTACTCTGTTAAACGCCGAATTAGAAAAATTCATTCTGACATAACAAGAGATTTTTACATTATAACAATCCAGTCAGGTGGGAATGTACAAGGGCAGAGTTTTTCATAATGTTGCCTTCATGTGCCTTCATATAAAATAAAACAAATATGTGATCAAAGTGTAACTTTATTTTTTTATTTTCACAAAAATGTGGTTTTACCCTTTAGGAATTGCAGCCATTTTAAAGATCCCTTGCTATGCACATCATTTTTTACTGTTACAGTACCCTGTTTTCATTGTGTAACAGACAATACAGATCCTATAAGAAAATCCAATCCAAACCATGTAAAACAACCTTTTTATACTTTAAAGTGTTGTGGAAGGAAATAGCAGAAGGAAGTGCAAAACAGTAGACCTTGAGGAGACTTTCATGCTTTCATGTCTGTCAGTGTCTTTTTCTTTTTTACCAGGATCTCAGACACACAGAATGAGTTGCTTTAACGTTAGCTCTCTCTGGGCTGTGCACGAGCACAGCAGCTTCAGCTGTAAGATGAAATCAAAGTGCACTTCTGCAGCCCTCTAATCAGATCCCTCAGAAAGTTTCTGGTGTTTTCTCAGTGCGTTACACACTCGCTGCAAGGACTGCTGTGGGAACTTCATGGTGATTTTGTCTGTTTTTTCTCTGTGTTTCTGGTAGGACCATGGACTGGGCCACCTCTGGGCTGCTTGTGGCCTGCAGACCACTAACTGTATAGGCCTGCTCTACATTGTCAGTGTTGCCTTCATACCTAAGCTCTCGAGCTTTTTGTTCTGTTTCAGGGACTGTTTTTTTCCTTTTTGTCCAAGACACATAAGATAAACGAGTCATGCACTGGAGTCCATATCTGAGTTTCTAACCATATGGACATTTTGGGAATCGTGGAAGCATGAGCATGAAAATCAGTCCACTCTGCTTCCCTCTGGCCTTTCAGGTTCTAGTAGTTAAGAAACTCTCTCATTGTGCTAAAGGCTGCACTGACTTTGAATTTATCAACATATGAATTGTTGGTGTACGTGGAGCGAGTATGTTGACTGACAGCCGTAATCTTCCACCTCGACACTGACCTTCACTGACCTTTAGAAGGGACTGTCTTTGTACTGCTGCTCGGCTGCTCGGTGAGCCTGGGTTACACGGGCTCTTCACATTAACACTGGTTAAGAAGCATTTAAAAATAGTTACATACTCTAGTTTTAAAAATAAATCTAAAATATTCTTTTTCTTCCTGCTCTCGTGTGCTTGAAGGTGCTGCTGTGCTGTTCTGTCCACCACTAGACTTTGCCGCGCAACGACAAGAATAATAATAGTGATGGAGACGTGTGCGTAGGCTGCACTGCTGATATTTAGACAGACAGGGATCAGTGACGCTGCTACACCGCACACAGAGACAGTGTCTGCTGTGAGGTTAGACCAAAAAAATAAAGAGTAACCCTCCCTCAAATACTGTGAGCCTCTGCTTGGAGACGCATCCTGTTGTCACTGCAACTTGGTGGAAATCTGTTGAGTTTATACAACACCACACCATAAAGGGAAAAAATATCCATAGTTTGGAAATATATGTTGGTGGGCAGCTAATTGGAAATGTTAGTCATGGAGGTTCCACTCAAACTCATATAATAGAAAGATGTTTATGTTGAACAGGTGTCAGTGTGTTTGCATGAAGTGATGCACAGACATCTTCCAGTGGCAGTACTGTCAACCCAGTACTGTGTCATAATCATATTATCCCAGCGCTGGGTATTCGGTTTCCATGGAAGCTTGTTGTTTTTGCAAGACTAACTGGGACTTAAACAGAAAAATGAGATGTGCGTCACAGTGTAGCATTTTTAAAAATTGTTTTAAAATGATTTCATGATGTGATATTGTTTTGTTATTTGTATTTCATGTAAAAAGTTTTTCTTTTACTGCACTGTACAGGGTAATTCTCACACTGTCAGGGCTCCGGCAAGGTGTCGGACCCAAAGTGCACACAAACAAACAAAGGCAAGAATATTAAATTAAACTGGTTTAATCAAACATGAATACAAAATTAAATAAAAGTCACTCCACATGGAGGAAAAGCGAGCTAGCGAACAAACTAGAATGAAAAAACTAAGACTGAACTAATATTCAACGGTCGCTGGAAACCTAGGAGATTAAACTACAAACAGAGGAAAACTCCAGAACAAGAAACTAGAAAACTTCTACAAACTAAACCAGGGAGACAGTGGATAGAAAACTGGTGCCAGAAAAACCCTACAGACAAAGCAACTACAGATGACAGTGAATTAGGTCAGAATAACCATATAGAAAAACAAATAAGAAAAAAAGGAACTAGAAACTGATGCAGGAATAACCTTAGCCTTGGTTATCCCGCAGACACGCTGCCAGCTGCATTGTGGGTATTTCTTTCTGCTTTGTGTGGAGTTGCATGAGATGACAGTCAATCATGGAAAATAACTGGTAAATAAGCATATATCATCCATGATTAAACAAGTTAAACAAGTTATCTGCTAATAACCACCTAATGTTTTCTGTCACTAAGTGAATGCTACAGGTCTTAAATGTTCCTGTGCACACCTGTAGAGTTACTGTGATTGATTTGGGATACAAGTACTTTTATAGGCTAAAACTATGGTCTGTTACAACTAACACAGTTGACATTTTATGCTCTAAAGCTCACGTTTGATAAATTTGAAGCATATGTCAACACTATTTGCAGGCTCTGAGAACATGAGTGACCTCTACTTTAAACCATTTCTCCACAACCACCTCCTTGTGACTGGTTTCCATTGGATGAAGTGATATTATGCAAAATCCACTTTCTGGTCATTCCACAGCCTTAATCATGCCAGAGCTCAAATGAGCCTTTTTAGTCTCACGACCAGAAGAGCTGTTGCGTAACGAAGGATTATAACATGTATTTGTAGTTGTTAAACTTGAAAATTGTATAATTGTATATCAGTAGATCCCAGAAAATAACAATAATAAAATTAAGCAGCATTTTAAAGAAACACGTTGGTTCACAACTTAAGCATGTCCTTGACGTTTATATTCTGCAGGTTAGTTTCACAGGAACATACAGTAACTGTGGCCATTTAAATGCATCATGTGTCCTAAGCTATTGTAGTGATTCAAAAATAAATCAAAAGGCCACATGCATCGTGGGAAGTGTAGTGCACACAGACAAAAACTGTCCAAAGTATACAAACAAACAAATAACTAAACAGTAAACCATAGGTTCTCCCCAGTTCATGCTGGTCCTGTCTGAACAAAAGCTGTTTCTGTGGATGAAACCTGGGAACACAGAGCTTACTGCCACAAAAATAATTTGTAAAACATCCACTGTGCCAGTTGGGAGGCTCAGTTCTCACAGACTTGGAGCATCAATAAAAAGAGAGAAACGACAGTATACAGACTGGAGCAGACATGAACTCCACTGAGACTTACCTTACAATTAAAGCAAACATAAAGCTGTTACTGAGGCTCCTCAGCTACTCGCTCAGTCATCGTCACTCACATCCTTTAGCTGTTTAGTGAAACTGACTGGATCAAGTTCATTTTATGTGTGATCCATGACAGCCTCACATTATCCAATCACTTCTGTTCATCCATCATGTCCTTATGCTGAGCTGCATTGTGACGGATGGATTGAGAGAAAAGAAAAGAAAGTTAAGAGAGGGAAAGACTCGCTGCACCAGAACACCAGCTCCTGTTACAAACCACCAGAGACTCTCCACTGCCAAAATCTCCAGATTTGAACCCAAACTTTCTGGCTGCTAATTAGTCCTCAAGCTTAGTCTAAACTAAATTTATGACAGTAAGCTGGTGCTCCTTTCGGCATCGTAAATCAAACTGGCAAAGAGTTGTAGAATCAAAACCAAGAGCCCCCTGTCCTCCAGCGAAGGAAGGAAAATTAAACAGTAGAATGTAAATCTGGACGTCCACATCGTCTCTGTAAATGGTCTGCACTTTTCTACCTTATTGGTACTCAAAGTGCTTATTTTTTTACAATTACACTGCAGTTTTTTAATGTGGAAACTGATCCCATCTTACACTTTTCTGTGTGGGGAAAGTATGTGATGTTCTAGAATGATCAGTTAACTTGAAGGAGAAATTAGAGTCAGGTGTTTCAGTGCATGGGTTGACAATCGTTGGTGAGGCTGTAAAAGAACAGAAATCTGGCTCAGGACAGGTTTACAACAAATAACAGGTAAAAGAGATTTCTCAAGACTTTAGAAGAATAATTGTTGATGCTCACCAGACTGGGTGAATGGCAGGGAACCCCCTGAACAGGTTGCCAGTCTACCACAGGGCAGAAATATAGACTGCGTTTACATGCACTTAAGTAACCAGGTTACTCAGAGAATCCAGGTCTCTCTGGTAATCCGGGAACAAGTTTACATGCATTTAAGAAACCTGGAAGAAACAACAGCATCTCAGCCATGAAGTGGTAGGCCACATAAACTCAGAGCGGGGTCCGTGCAGAAGTCACCAACTGTCTGCAGAGTCAGTAGCTGCAGAACTCCAGACTTTGTGTGGCCTTCAGATTAGCTCAACAACAGTGCGTAGACAGCCTCATTTACAGGGTTTCAATGGCCGAGCAGCTGCATCCAAGTGTTACACCACCAAGTTTAATGCAAGGCGTTGGATACAGGGGTGACTTTTTGCTTGCCTTGTACCTCACTTGTAAGTTGTATCACAAATGTACGTCGTATGTAAATGTCAAGACATGGATAAGTGAGTTTGGTGAGGAGGAACCTGGCCTGAGTCCTGAGTCCTGAGTCCTGAGTCCTGACAGAACCCCTTTGGGATGAATTAGGGAAAAGACTCTGAACCAGGCCTTTTCTTTTCTTTTTTTTGCACAACATGAGAGGAAAGAATGGAGTCACAAGGAATAATAATGATGTTACTGATTGCACGGTGCTGAAAACATTATTTCCGGCAGCGTAATTGGTACGTGAGACTGTTAAATCAAACACTGCTCCCACTGGATTGACGTGGGATTGCATCTCGCGTATGTGTCTGGACGTGCACAAACAATGGACCAAATCGACTTTTGGCCATGGGTAGGCTCCGTGTTGCCTTCCTCACTGCATAGTTAACAGCAAGTACATCAGTTATTCACCTAACTGCAGGTCTTTGGAGCACCTGTAGGAAACCCACGCAGGTATGGAGGAGAATGTACAAACTCTGCACAGAAATATTTGAAGCCAGAGCCTTTGAGTTATGTTTATGTATGTATGGAGTGAGTGATAGGTGAGACGACATACCTGCAGACACAGCATACCAGTCTTTAATGAGAAGTGCTGTGTTGGGTGATGACCAAACTCTGCATTCCAGCATAAGCATCTGCGCCTGCCTGTGAAACATGGTGGTGGCAGTGTTGTAATCTGGACCTGCTTTGCAGCCTCTGCCTGTGACTTCCCATCATTGATGGAGCCAGACAGAAAATGTCAAAGTATCGAGAAGTTATCTGAACAGAAGAGACTCTACCAAAAAGAAGTAAAGTAAAGTAAAGTAAAAGAAGTTGAATGTTGAGGAATGGCTGCGTCCGAGTCCTCACCTAAATCCTGCAGAAATGCAGTGGAAGACTCGAAGCACGCAGTTCAGGCAGGAAGTCAAACAACATCCTGGAGTTGAAGCTGGTATGCAGGAGGAACGGATTAAAATCCTAGCACCTGCTCAAGTGGGATTTGTTGGGTTTTCTACATATTTCCATATATTTGTACTGTTACATTCTGTAAGGTCTCAAACCTTAAACACAGTGAAGTGCCTTGACGTGGCTTTGTTGTGCTTGAATAAACTGAATTGAAGATGTGCGGGGCTGGTTTCCCTAATAATTATGACATTCAGTCATCAACAGTCCATCAGGGCTGTGAACTCACATGTAAAGTTCAACTGTACTGATGTTTAGGAATTGTTTTAGTGCAGTGTGTTTTTTCAGCTTCTCTACAGATAGTTTCAACTTATTATTTATCAGAAGTGACTTTTCCTTCACTAAAGCATCATGTACTTCCTCCACCTCTGGTGCTGGCTGAGTGTTTGTGATAATGTTCTACACAAACATCACTACAAGCTTTTATTTTTAGAGAAGGTAGAAAAACTCACTCACTCACACGAAATGACATAATGCAAAGTTTTTCTTTACTTTCTCTTGTGAGGGGGAGGATGGTTTGTGGCATTTAGGGTTACAGCTCCAGTGAGTCATTGGTGGAAAGAGGGGAGGAAGATTTGACAAGAAATATTGCTGTTAAATGAGTTGGGACAGGATGACATCACGGGTTAATTAAAACCGCTTTCTGGAATTCCGTTTCCAATTCCTGCGCTCAGGTTTGTTGGAGGATTTGTTCGAGCACCTGCAGGTTGGTGTGTGAGTGAAATATTTTCACTGGACGGAGTTCAAACTTTGAAGGGGAAGAGAAAAAAAACGGAGGCAGCGGCATTACGCCATTCTTCCCTCACTTGGAAAAAAGTGGGATTTAAAGAGGTTTCTTACAAGATATCCAGCAGAATAGAGCCGTGCAGCTTCACTGCCAGTCCACCACTTCTTAGCCTTCACTTGGATTCCAGCGCTTCTATCACAGGCAGGATCACTGCAGCATTATGCTTCTGACACACGATGGATGGGAGAGTGAGGGTTTGCAGGATTTGTTTCTTCAGCTTATAAAACTCAGTTATTGTCCTCATCTTTACTTTTACAGCCTCGCATATGTATATAGATTTAGAGAGACGGGAAAAGCGCTTTGTATTGAGTTCACCTCTGGTCGAGAGCAGAGAAACATCAGAGGATGAGAGACTGGGACCAAACAGGACTGTTCCCTCTTCTTTCTTTAACCAAACGGGTCCAGTAATTCTACACAGCGGTTTATTACCATGACGGCCTGGCTAAAGGCACAAGGGCTTTAGGATGAAAGTTGTGAAGCGTCTTTGTCTTCTGCTGAGCTGCTGGACTCTCATTTACCTGCACCCAGTGCTCGGTTCACTCAGCCGGACCAGACCGGCCGAGCAGCACCGCCTGCTCGGAGAGACGGTGGAGGAAGGAGAGCAAGCCCACAGACGAATCGGCCGAGGAGTTGGTGAATCCACACCAGCAGCAGGCAAAAAACCACCCGTGACGGGTGCTGGGCTGTGGAAAACCTCACTGGTGAATCCGGCGAGGATCACGCGTAT
>OMLM01005653.1:91087-107772 GCA_900302695.1 Helostoma temminkii | reverse complement strand
ACGGCTTCAGTTAAAAGCAAAGTTACCGCGTCCTCGCCAGCGCCCAGCAGGACAGGGAGCCGCGCACAGCTGCAGCAGCACCGGGACAGAGCGGTCAGCTTGGGGCGCAAAGAAGCTGTGCGCTCCTGGCTGCCCGTCGGGGATGCTCACACCAAAGCGCACGCTCCTGCTGCTTTTAGCGCACAAGCAGATGGACTCAGGACAGCAGCCCTCGGGGGTGGAGGCGGTGGTTCGCCGGGGAGACTTTTTGGAAAAGTTGCTGCTAGCGCAACGAGTGCAGCAGCTTCGGTGCGCGCCGGACATCCCCAAAGAGCCACTGGTGCGCAGCAGCAGCAGCAGCAGCAGAACGCGGCTCCTGTGCCGCAGAGAGGAGCCAGCTACAAGACCCCGAAACTGAGCGATCGGGACGCGAACTACAAGCAGCCGCTGGTGATTCCTCACGACTACATGCTGTCGCTTTACTGGTCTCTCTCCACCGGGGACATGAACAGCAGCGCTCTGCACGAAGCGGGTCTGGCCAACACCATCACCAGCTTCGTGGATAAAGGACAAGGTAAGCACAACTGGATCAGGGGGTTCTGGTTTATGTAAACACGAAATGTAACTTCACACGGAACAAATACTGTGTTTTTTCTAATAACATCTTCAGTTTTCTGGTCTAGTCTGGAAACAGCAGATGAAATGACTCTGCTGTAGAACTGTATTTAAATACAGCCCAGGAACATTACTGGTGATATATGAACCCCAGTCTGGTCAGTGGAGTTGGACTCCTGCAGTCAGTCCCCCACGGGCTTTAGAGCCAGTCCAGGTCCTACTGTAGTCTGAGTCTCAGTGGCTCCAACATTTGGCAGCAGTACAGACTTAAAGTGCAGCACTGAAGGTGCATCACCTTCTGACTGTTATTATTTGTAGTAACACAGTGTTGTTGCTTTAACTTAAATATTAACCAGGAAGATTCACAAAACGGTAGCCAGGGCAGAAATGAAGGCTGCAGGGAGAGCTGAGCCCCGATGAAGAGGAGGGCTGGGTGTAGAGGTGGAGATGATGCTGTAGAGAGATGATGTGTGAGAACGAGGACTGGAGGTCAAACTATTGCTGATGTTAGAACTGGGCTGTAAATCGTCTAAATGTCTCTGTTCTGGAGAACAGTCAGGAAGGTCAGCTGCTGCTTTAACAGGAACAACGGGAAAAAGATGATTCTGGTTCTCATGACTGTGCTGGGCCTGACTTCAAAGCTGCAGGAAGCTGGAGAATGATCGATCACATGTGTAAATGAAACTCTAACAGGTGCTAAAGGAGGAGCTCTGCATTTGGGGAAATGTGATCATTTGCTTTTTGGCAGAGAGTTATGAGAAGACTCACAGGCTGAATGTGAACTATGGAGTATAGACGTTTTATCTGGTCTAAAGCATGTGACAGCTGGTGATAGCTACAAGTGAAATAAACCTGAGACCACGTGTGGAGGTGGTCTTTAGCTGTTACTGGTATTTTGTTCAGGAAAATCATAAAATCTGACATTTAAGTAGATTCTCTGATAACTGTGCGACCAATGAGCCTTCATTTGGGACGGTCATGTAACGATATTTCCACCTTGAAACATCGATACCGCGTGGAGTCGTCTGCTTCGCATCGTGCTCTGGATCTCATGCTCGTTTCAGCCACATTCCCCTCGCCTAGTAACGAACCTTTGTCATGAACTTTATCTGTCTTTTGAGTTTAGAGCCATTGACCTGCAGAGTTCATTTTGGCCCCGGTCTCCCAGCTTGTGTCAAGCTACTCACCTGCTTTCACTCAGCACTTTGCTACAGTTTAGCTGCTGTCTTTTTAGGCCTCTTCTTGTTCCTTTGTTCAAAGACCCTCAGTTGAACCAGATCAAGCCCAGACCAACACGAGTTTCTGTTCCACTGCTGAGTCACTTCTATGAAAGTCAAAGTCTGAAAACCTCTGCATAATAAATTTACGTTTTTGCTCTTTTAGACTTTCCAGACACGTGTGCTGCATGTGTTAAAGAGTAACTTTGCACAAAGAGAACACGGTCCAAGTCACACGTGTTCTCACATGGGGGAAAAAGTTGGTTTGGTTTCAGTGAGATTAGGTGTGGATGATTTGGCAAGAAAAGTTGTGGTGATTATTGTGGACAATATTTACTCAAGCTACTAAACAGGTTCACAACAGCAGTGACACAGAAGCTTTTCAACACTTTTCAACACTACACAGTAGAAGGTCATGTGACCACATGCGTAGCTGCTCTCTTCATTAGCTTTGCAGATAACGAGTACATCGCACACACATACAGAACAGGTTGTCACATTCACACTGGTGCATATCATATTTAATTAAACTGCAGCCCTTTGAGGTTGTGTGATCGCACAGGCTGACATCATGATTACCATGGTGATTCGTTTAAGCAGAGCCAATCGCATTATTAGAAACTATGCGTAATGCAGATGACCCTGGTGAGGCCTGAAAAAAAACAGGTTGTGCAGGTTTTTGGGTTAAGACCTTAAGACTTAAGACTTCAACCACTAGCTGATCCAGACAGGACTTTCTTTTGAGTATCTGTGGTTCAAACGTGTTTGTGAAGAATACATTTTGCTATGGATGCACCAGAAGTTAAGACATGATCATGTGCTGTAATTAATAAGATCGCAAATGCTCGGCCTGTGGTCGAGGGGGAGCAGTAACTTATTAACCACCATAACGCCAAAGCCTGTTGCACATCCGATAACCCAAATATATTAACACAGGTGGTAAATATGCATTTCCAACGCATTCTTTAATTTCTTTTTTATGTCCTACTCCCAGTGCCTTTGGTAGATGAGCTCGTGCTGTGTTTTGGGAGTGTTATCACATGATTTAGTACACGCAAACCTTCAGTAAATTAGGCCCACAATCTCTGCAATAACACTATCTGTTTTTACACTCATACTTGTGTGTACATTAAACAAATGATATGTAACCTGAGCACGAGGTTCTGCCAAATGAATTTTACTTTTGGACAGAGCCGAGCTGTTTCCTCCTGGTATGCTAAGCTAAGCTAAGCTAAGCTAAGCTAAGCTAAGGAAAGCAAAGCTAAGTGAAGCCAAGCTAAGCTGAGCTGAGCTAACCTGAGCTAAACTGGGCTAAGCTAACCAGCTGCTGGTTACAACTTTGTTTTTCCCATCAGACGTGATCCAGAGTTTTAAAGTGAACTGATCTCAGCTGCAGATTTTCAGTTTTCTCTTTGTTACCTGTGGCGCTCACCTGACACTTGTGACAGAAGTTTAGGCACTGTGATTGGACGTACGTCTCTTCCTCGGGAGTCGTAGTTAACTTCTTCCCGTCTTTGGCTTTAACCGTCCTGACGCAGTTGTTCATCCTTTGCACGGATGAATCAGCTGGGAGGGTTCTGTGCTCATCCACTATGAGTCATGCTGTCTATAGGAAATTGCAATTGGACTTCACGTCTGGAACAAGGGAGCCTGAAATAACACCTCACACTTCATACAACATTAATGAGTGTTTGGGCTGTTTTTGACTTTTAGACTCTTGAAAATGATAAATGATGCTTTTTTCTGAACTTTCTTTGGCCCTTATTTAGTCATGAATATTAGAGAGAAATATTTGGTATTTGAAACCATGTTTTCAGAGGTCTTACCTGAGCACATGCATTTGTATGTGTATATTTATACTTATGTATTTGTATGAGTGCTGTTGCATCTGGTTTCTATACAGTATGTGTTTTTGCAGCCATCTGGTCAGTCACTGGCAGTGCTGCTGCTTTCAGTGATATACGGCCTCAGGAGGGTAAATAAACAGTCCTCACAGCCACATGTAGGGTGGCCCCCCTGTGTAATGTTATCTTTACGGTGTAAAACTGTTTAAAACTATGTTTAAATGACCAGAGTTTAATATTTCTAGGCCTGCTAAAGGTTTACATTTCAGGCACTTAATGTACTTTTAATTTGGCCTTTATTTGTTTAGTGTGTCCTCAGCAAATCGTCAGTGACCTCCTCCACATGCTGAGAGAAGGTGTAACTGATGGCCTGACACAACTCTTCCCCCTCAGTGGTTCATTAGCTCACTTCCCCTTCTTTCTTTCTTTCTTTCTTTCTTTCTTCCTTTCTTAAAAAGATCTGGCCTTAACTTATGGCCTTAACTAAATATCCAACACTGAACAATCTTGAATCAACACTTCTGGTCAAGTGACTGGCAGCAAAGCACAAAAATCCTGGGCCTGACAGAGCCTTCCTTACCTTTTAATACTTTGGTTTTCCCAGAACAAAAAACTGAATCAACAAGATTCATTCTAAAAAACATTGATCACAAGAAGGAATAGGCCTGCCATGTTACAGCTGCTCCATGCTCAGAAGCAGACTGACATACACATCCAAGCTATGAAAGAACTCTTATGGAATTTTGTAATAAACAAAAAATCGTTAAACAACCTAGAATATGTTTTATATTTTCAATTCTTCAAAGTATCCACCTTTTGCTTTCATTGCAGTTTTACACACTCTAGACATTCTCTCAGTCATCTTGGAAAGGTTTTCCAACCATCTTGAAGGAGTTCCCAGAGGTGTTGAGTACTTGTTGGCTGCTTTTCCTTCACTCTCTGGTCCAACTCATCCCAAACCATCTCAATTGAATTTAGATCAGGTGATAGTGGAGGCCAATCATCTGATGCAGCACTTCATCTCTCTCCTTCTTGGACAAACAGCTCTTACATAACCTAGAGGTGTGTTGAGGGTCAATGTCTTGTTGGAGAGCAAATGATGGCTCCGCTAAGTGCAAGCCAGATGGGCTGGCATGTTGCTGTGTTAGCTATACTGATTAAGTGTGCCTTCAGTTTTGATTAAGTCACCAACAGTGTCAACAGCAAAGCAGCCCTACACCATCACACCTCCTCCTCTATGCTTCACAGTGGGAAGCACACATTCAGGCCTGATGTTCTGGTGGTCAGAACAAAAAATTAATTTTTATTCATGAGACCTAGGAGCAGTTTTCAGACTGACTGACATTCATTTCCTAAAGTAATGATGGAATTTTCTCTTACTTAAATTACCTTATTTTTTCATTAAATGGTTAATTTTCTCAGTTTAAACATTATGTTTTCTATGTTCTATTGTGAATAAAAAATGGGTTTATGAGGTTTGCAAATGATTGCCTTCTGTTTTTATGCAGATTTTACACAGCACAGTTTTCATGTCTGTGTTTAAAAAAATGAGTCTACAAGTGATTCTACTTTCTTTGTTGTGTGTGTGCTTTTATTTCTGTCAGTATTTACTGATACTCTGTGTCTCTGCAGATGAGCGCGGGCCCCAGCTGAGACGGCAGAGGTATTACTTCAACATCAGCTCTCTGGAACGAGACGGGCTCCTGGGGGCTGAATTGCGCATCCTGAGGAAGCGCCTGTCTGACCCCCGCAAAGCCTCAATGGGATCCATAGCAGCTGACGCAGGAGGAGATGTTGGAGGATCGTCACCATGCCTGAAACTTTACACCTGTGGTTCAGGTAAACAAAAGCCTGCTCTGCTCCAAACAAAGACTATCGAGGATCTGGTCAATGGATTCAACAGCAAGTGGGAAGTTTTTGATGTATGGAAAGTCTTTAAGAGTTTCAAAAGCCAGCAGCACCAGGTTTCCCAGCAAGTGTGTTTTGAACTGGAGGCCCTGGAGCACAGAGGTGGTCGGCCCATGGATCTGCGGACGCTGGGATTTGCCCGGCCTGGCAGGACCAACAAGGAAAAGGCTTTCTTCTTGGCGTTTGGCCGAAGCAAGAAACGCGACCTTTTCTACAACGAGATCAAAGCACGATCAGGCCATGACAACAAAACGGTCTATGAATATCTGTTCACCCAGAGACGAATGCGCCGAGCTCCGCCTCCAAGAGGGGCTAAGAAACCTCTTCAGCAGCCCAACCCCCAACCCCCAGTAGTGAAGGCTAAGGCGCGCTGCAACCGGAAACACCTCCATGTAAACTTCAAGGAAATGGGCTGGGACGACTGGATCATTGCGCCACTGGAATATGATGCATATCACTGCGACGGCGTGTGCGACTTCCCCATACGTGCGCACCTCGAACCAACCAACCACGCCATCATACAGACCCTGATCAACTCCATGGACCCGGGGTCAACGCCGCCCACCTGCTGCGTCCCCACAAAACTCACCCCAATCAGCATACTCTACATAGACTCATCCAATAATGTCGTCTACAAGCAGTATGAAGACATGGTGGTGGAGGCGTGCGGTTGCAGGTAGCAACAAAAGACAGTTTCTGCTCTGCTCGGAGGAAACACAGGTTTATTTGTTAATATTATGATCAAACCTAAAACTGATCAGCACTGAGGAAGACTGGCCAAACTCACTGCTATGCAACAGACATTACTCTTCACACTCAAGTGGACTAACAGACTGCATACCAGCGACTTAAAGACTAAACAGAGAAAGATAAACTCATGGAGGTGATGCTCTTTAACACCCACTCAAACAAACTTGCTTATAATGTTGATGTTGGTGGTGACGAGCAAGATGCATCCCAGAGAAGCCAAAAACAACCAGATAGCAGAGACACTTTCTGATGAAAAGCCTGATTAAAACTGAATGCTCTTATATTCAGACTGATTTTAATGCTTATTCTATTTTTATTTCTCTTCAGATTTTAACAGGTGTAAAAAATTTGAAATACTAATGAATTATACGCCCTTGTCTAGCACTTATTTGCCGTCGCGCCTTTGCCCTGCTCACGTTCAATGAGGAATCATTTGTATGTCTTATCGAAGACTTTTCCATAAAGCATGTGAAGAATTTCTGATGTATAAATATCAGTCAGTGATGAAGTGCTTTTCTGACCTGCTCCAAATGTGGGAAAGTTGCATAAACTGCTCTTCAATAAAAAATGTTCAATTGAATGGGCTCCAAGCTCCTATCAGGCTGAACGTCTGCCCCCCCCGGGGCTCAGTAGACTAAACTATCAGAGGAATTTGTAAGATTTTCAGATGCTCAATCGCAGTTTAGCTCATGAAAGAGTGTGTTTGATTTATGACAGCAGAGTTTTTTGGTTTTCTTAACAAACTGCAGCAAGTTTGTTCATGACAATAAGTTAGTAAGTCTCAGATCATTTCTTTCTCAAAAAAAAACTTAAAATTGTCCACATAATCATATAGTGTAGTGTTAGTACAATAAAAGTTACAGGATGTGACGCGCCTGCACGTCTGCATCGCTTAACTGATTTAAGATGACGTAGCAGCCAGAAGAAGCCCCACTTTCAGCTTGTGTTGAAAGTGTGGACTTCAAACTCTATACATCCAATTTGTTAATACAGTATGTGAAAATAGAAAAAAATAAATACAGTCACACAGGTTAAGTTGTGCTAAAAAATGATACCAAACGTTGTCATGGTAAACTGTTTTTTAAGGTGAAATATTAAGGTCAAATCACATATGAATTATGTGTTTTTTAATTTTATAATAAAATTAAAAAACATTTTTTTGTTTAATTCTAGTATTTTAAAAGTACATCTAGTTTTAAAAGGTTGCAAAGAAGTACTGTACTAATGTACAGTTTGCATACCATCATTATTAACATAATTAAGATTGTTTAAGACAGTATCTTATAAATAGACTCAGGGAAGCAACATGTGTCCTTGTTTTTTCTTCTCAGGGTTGGGCCTTGAATTTTTAAATTAGGTCTCAGTCTGGGAACAAATACTTGAATTCCTCTTATCTCCAACTGGTATTAGTTGCTAAATTTAGGTTTGTCAAATCTGACTGAATGAGTTCCTTCCCTCATGTGAAAAGAATGAGCTGATTGTTCACCGACACATGAATCACACCATAAATCACCATTTGAACAAACATGTTTTCTAATTTCATTTAAAGCCATAACAAAGCAAAAGCTAACATGTTCAGGATGAATGACAAACAACAGCAGTGACTTAATACACTGCAGTTTTTATTATGTGGTTAAAATGTGGTCTCTGGAGCTGTTGTGTCACACATCACCTCCTGGTACCTTTGCAAATGACCTGCAGTTTGTAATTATTAATACCGTTCAGGATTCCTGATAAAGTTCTTTGTTTCTCTGCTCAGCCTCTCTCCATCTTGCCAGTTTTGAGTGAGGGTGCAACACCAGTGGCTGAGGAGCTTTAGAAGGGGCAGATGCACTTCTGCTGCTTCTTTGACATGTTGCTGGTGTTTGTTAGGTTCTTCCCTCAAACCCTGTGCTCCTTCTGCTAAATCATACAGGTAGGGGTTCATGCATGGTTCATGCATTACTCAGATAGGTTTTAACTTCAAGAACGTGATGAAATGTTTAAACTGACTTTGTCCATCTGACTTATTGTTTGGTGTCTGCACTTGAAAATCTCTAAAACCTCCTTAGCAAAGAAACCAGATACACGTTAAGAGTTGCAATCACTTTCTTGAAATGACACTGAGCAAGATGCACATACAAGCTGCACAACACAACTTCCCACGTTGAAAATCATCACCAGAAAGCATAGTTCTGGTCTATTACAACTTGTTTTGTTGCTGCTCTGACCATGTCACTGCACTGAAGTAATTGCTGAGGTCTGGCAATGATACTGTGATGAATGATTCCCATTAATAGTTTGAGTAAACAGTTAAGCCAAGACTGAGTAATAGAAATTATGACTAAACTTCTAGTGTAATAATCAGAATTATTCATTAGTTAGGTTCAGATGTTATTGTTTGTCATCTCTTACAGAAGAGACCAGAGGTTAATCCTGGGGGAACGTGGACATAGAACCAAATTTCATAATAATCCAATTACATTTAAGTTGAAGTTATTTGTGCTGCTGCAGGAAAAAAGGTTTGTAGAAATGTGTCATGGCTCATAAGAATTTGTACAGTTTAGACTCCACCAGTCGACTGGCACACAGGCGGTTACAAGTAACCCCAGGGTATCTTGAGAGCTTTAAGTTTGATATAAGCTTCTGTGTTGACTCTGTGCAGAGAATTTATTTTTACATGTGTCTGTGCCGCTCTGCAATTACACTGCCAACTGGTTCTGCCAACTGGTTCTGCACCAGTGGGGCTTTTTCTTCACACTGTCATACTGAAACTGAGCAGGTCATGTTGGAGCTGGAGTTGAGATGTTGAGCAACAGTTTTATTAAAATTACTGCAACACATCAAATGAGACATTGGAGGGTATGATCTGTGGACTAATCACAGCTGTTGTGGTGTGTGGTGCATAGTTAAATCAAGCTGAAGCACTTCTCATGCAGGATAACACTGGACAGCAATGGTGTTCATGGCAGAGGTGCAGAGTTCACTACTGTGGATAAGCCAGAAGGACATTCATATACTTTTGCCACGAATATTTAAAATGTGATATATTTTTAACAGTAAATCAATGAATAAGTGTAATGTTTTGTCTCATATGTTTAATTGTCTTCTCTTTATCTAGGTTCAACAACTCCAGTCAAACTCTAATTACTTTTCAGGTTGTAAAAATGCTAAAGGATTCACAAACTTTCAAAGGGGCAGCAATATAATTCGTTCCATCTTTTATAGAGCAAACTGAGACATGACAACATCTTTACCAGCAGATTCTGAAGATCCAAGTACAGGTAATAAGTGAGTAAATTAGTCCCACATATGAAGATTCATCTGTGCCACTGCAGCCATGCTAGCAGAGTCATGAGAAGCTGAAGGAGGTTTTGAGTAGAGTGCTGTTAAATGGCCACTGGGAAGCAGAATTCCCCACAGAGAGAGCGTCTGGCTTTAATTATCACACATTTCTACACTTTAGCCCATCTGAGATACAGACACTGGATTATACAAACAGCTGATTTAAATCTTCATGTGTGATTTATGGTGACTGATATTTCCTATGATTTATGGTGGTGTAAAAGTGTGTTAGCTCAACAGGAAATGAAACATAATTGGGAAATTGATTTCAGGGTATGCGTTCTTGTATGTGCTTTTACTCCTATCACGGAAAGGGAAAAACACAATGGTTTGGAAGCCAAGCTGTTGTTGGGAATAATTATCTTTCAACACTTTTAATATCTTAATTTTCTTGTTTCCTAAATTAAATTGGCAATATTGTGCTTAATTTAGAGTTTATATTTTATTCTGGGTCCTTTAATACAGGATTATATCATTCAAGTTAAAAAAAGTGAAAATCTGCTTTCATCAGCCTTCTGTTTAGCAAGTTAGCCCGTCAATGTGTCTATTAAGCTGGGCAGGTTGTAGAAACAGCTCCGCTAGCATTAGCTGCTCTGGAGAAAAATAAAAGATAAAAACATTGCTCCAAGTCTGTTTCTGAACTGTAACAGTATCTACTGTTGTTTTATCAAAGTTAAAACAAACAAAGTTAATTTTCCTTCACAGCCAAAAAAACATAAAAAACATACTGTCGGAAGTCATGGTGATTAGCATTTGTTGACCGCTATCATTCCATCAACACTTAACTTCAGTTTATTTATATAGCACCAATTCACAAGAAAAGTCATTTCAAGGCACTTTACAATGTAAGTTAAAAACCTTACAGATTTTAACAATACAACTAAGAAATTATATAAAAAAAACAAAAATCCCCCTTGGGCAGCACTAAGAGGCAATGGAGAAGAAAACCGGCTCAGGGTGGGTGGCCATGTGCCTCAACCAGTTAGAGTGGAACAAAAGAGAGAAAAGGACAACAGGACACACAACCCTCTTTCAACTCAAGAGTTGACAGGTTCAAATCCTGGTCCTCCTGTGGCTACACGCCTAGGTGTCCTTGGACAAGATACCGAAAGTCCCGATCCTTGGCACCTCAAAGGGGCAGCCTGTCCAAAAACTTTTCTACTGTGGGACTTTAGGGTTCCATTCTTCTTTTTATGGGGCAGCATGTAGCTCAGTGGGTAGGGCAGTCGCCTTTTAACCCCAGGGTTGGTAGGTTAGTTGTTTGTAAACCCCAAGGTTGTGGGTTCAATTTCCAGTATACCTGATTCCTAGCCGAAGTGTCCTTGGACAAGACACTGTACCCCTGACCCATGGCGCCTCAAAGGAGATTAATAAAGCATCAATAATTATTATTCTAACTCTGGAAAAATGCTGGAGAAAGACAGTCTGTTCTGGGACGTCCCCGATTATAAATTTCATTATAGTCAGCGTTACAGTTATTCTGGAGGACAAAACCTACACCCTTGACGCCCTGAATGCTCTGAGCTTGTTTGAACCATAAAGACCCAGTAATGACAGACTGTGTTCGCAAAGAGAATAAACTAAAATGTTGGTGAAGCAATAACTAAATCAATTATATTCAAGCACAATATCAAGTTTTACCTTAAAGTCATAGGTATGCATAAATGATTTTAAAACTAATGAAAGTGTTTTTCTTCTTAACCCTCTGAGGTCGACAGACGCTCCGGTGCGTCCAAATCGCTTAACCAATTTAACACAATGTAGCAGCCAGACTAGCTCCGGACTTCAAACTCTATACTCTTAGAAAATGGTGCTGATTAAAAACAAGTAAGCAACACAGGCACATCTGGTGATGCATTTTCCTTAATAACTTCGTCATTTCTTGCAGCAAAAAGAAACAGTAAAAAACAGACAAATCTGCAGAAAGCGCTCTACATGCTGACGGTATTAAAGCACAGAAAACAACAAGAAGAAAACAATAATGGATTATATGTTTCTTGTATGTTTTTGAGGTCTAACTTCTTAATACACTATGTCAAAAAGGAAAATAACAATACCGTCACACAGGTGAGATTGTGCTGAATAAAATGAGACCAAACATGGGCATGAACAGTTTGTAAGGTGGAATATTTTAAGGTAAAAACATAGTCCAAAACAGCCACATGTACACTAGACCTGAAAGGGTTAAGAGCAACGTAGAAATAGACTCTCCATGTTACTACATATTGCAGTTCTATTGGCCTTCTGCTGCAGCTCCTGCCCTCCCCCTATGGCCCTCAGAGCCTATAATCAGATTACATCGTAGTGAACTCTGCGGTTTGCGTTCTCCAGCTCAGAAATCTGTAGTAAAGCAGAAACACGGATTGTTTACGGGTTTCAGGTTTCCTTGTCGCTGTTTGCGGCTGGGAATTGTGGCAATGTGTCAGGCTGAATCCAAGTGAACAGGATCAAGAACCCAGTTGAAGAGGGCTATTGTGTTTCTCCGCTCAGATGTAATCAGAAACATATGCCCTCCATCATCAACGCTGAAAAGGGAGGCTTGTTTAACAGGGCTTAACTTCATTGAACACAACTTTAATGGTCGCCTCTATTACACGATTTAACAATGATGTTTCGGGAAGGCTTGCAAAAAGCGTTTGAGTGTGTCCCACGAGGCAAACGTACACACCTGGAAGGCTTGTGAGAGTTCCAGACCTCGCTGAGTGTTAGTGTTCTCTGTCACACACACACACACACACACAAATTCCCGATTTGATTTAAAACACTTTGTTCACACTTTGCCACATACAGCATATGAGTCTGTTGGAGTCATGGACAGATTATTAGAAACCGGCCTCCAGAGGCACCGACAGTTGCAGAGCTCCTCACCCTTTTCATTCCTGTTTGTGGTCATTTTGCATCTGGTTTTGTGTCTGTTTTTAGTCATTTGTGCCATTTTACGCCTGTTTTGGATCGTTTTAAGGTCTCTTTTGGATTGTTTTGTATTTTTTTGTGCTCTGACTGATGGACTTATGACCTCTCAGACAAAGTAATGCATCCTTAGTTGGTGTGGAGGGATTCTCAAACAGGGTTAGGGGAAAATAAGTTCGATCTGATATATCACTGTACTGACATATCGATGTGTGTGTTACTGGTAGAGGTATTTGTACTGCTTTGTCATGAAATACTGCAGAAGAGGAAGGGAGTCATAGGGAGGACTGAGAGAGATTATTTTGATGATTTTTTTGGGTGTGTTGACTTACAAGGATGTGACAGGCACAAAGGCAGTGAAGGGTTATTAGATGACAGTTGGAATTAATATTTTCATCTAAATCTAAACTTATGTTTTAAAAATCTGTCCTCAGCGTATTCACAGACTTTTGCAGAGTCCTTCAGAAGATGATGCTCTTTTCCTCATTACAGTGAGTTGATGAATCTTTAGGTAAACAACAGACATGTAAGGACTTTCCACGAAACGGGTCCTGTGGACAGAAGGATGGACGGAAATGTTCTGCTGTAATTAAATGGTCAGGCTTGGTGCATTAGATGTAGGCTGCTAAATACACTTTAATGGACATATCCATGTCTTCAGCTGTGTTAGCATCATTGCAAAAGGATTTTCTTAGCAAACATAATGTGCTATTGGAAGACAGGTTTGCTGATTATAGGCCTCTGTAGATTTATGAAAATATTAGTTTAAAAACAGCTACAATAGTTATTTGCAATATTAACAGTCTCTACACTGTATTTCTGATCAATCTGATGCTTTACAATCTGCTTTTCTTTCAGAAACAGACTCATTTTTATGTGAGTCCAAATGTTTGACTTTTAGTGAAGGTATGTGAGCAAAACCTGAGAAATCCTAAATATTCACTAGCATGAGGGCGGTAGATACCTGTCATTATCACCTTTTTATGTTTAAATTAATGTTCAGTAGCAAATGCACAGGCTTCTTGACTTATAACTGGATATCTGGTAATCTTCACAGACAGGAAGTTGATCCAGATCTAGCTGTTTAAGAGGGAGTAGTGTCACCTGATGAATCTCCAGCACTTTTAGCACTTTTAGCTCTGTTTTTGGTCACCATCACCTGAGGGAAATATCTTGCTCTTTAGCTGCTAAGTGAGCCACTGTGTTCACCAGCTGTCTCTCCACTGTTTGCTAGAGTATGTAGTGGACAAAGGTTTTCTGTAAGAACAGCAACAGCACCATGAGAGCTGTGACAGTGAACCAAAACTGTAAAATTATGTGGTCTAGCTATGAGATCTTAGCTACCCCCAAATGGGCCTTTTAGAAAACCAGAACCAAGTTCAACCCAGTTCATCTATTAACTGCCAAAAGGGAGAGAGCTGATACAAGAGAACAGCCACACCAGACCCAAACAGCAATAATTAGACTCAATCCGAAATATCAAGATCAGTCAATTAATTTTATCAATTAACAAGCAGCTGTGGTTGAAAAGAATGATCATGTAGTTTGTTCATACTAGGTGAGGCTGACTTCGCCTTCACATCGTGTGGGTGGACGGATTCGATATCATGTCATTTTCAAGGCTGATTTGTTTTAGGGGCATAAATTTATGGGTTTGAATCACGTGTTATGCTGCTCTCGTTCAAATAAGCATGATTTAAAGGTAAGAAAGCTCCACCATTTTTTAAATATCAGGACCCCCAGTCAGGTATCACTGACAGAAGACCTGCACTAACACTTGTCCATGCATAGTCTTGATGTTTTATTGTTTTTACTTAATTAACTGCAGCAGATTACCTGACAACCACCAGTTTCCTAATCTCTAATGACAATAATCTCATTAAATTTGTCCGTCCACCCTGTGACCTCTGGATCGGTCTTTCTGCCCTGCTGCGTTTTTCACCACTTCTCCTTCCAAACCTCTTTCGCTGGGTTTTTATTGCTATCAGATCTGGCTTGGCTGAGCTGACCGGTGTTTAACTTTTTAGTAAATGCGGTCGTGGTTTTCTTTGACAGATGTTAGGGAGGAATTTTATCATGTGGCCGCGCCAATAGCTGCTCAAAGCAAAACAGAACTGTTTTATCTGGCACGGTTTGTATGACACATACATTCACAGCTGTGTATGTCTTTCCCAGCATGCATGTGGGTGTGTTTATGTGTGCGTGGAGTATTTGCATATTATCTGTGAACTCGTACAGACATTTTCGTTTCATTAAAATGTGATTTTAGGTGACATTTGTTTGCATTTGAATACGTTTGTGTGTTAAGTGTATGTGTGCACTTAAACATGTGGGTTTATAAAGCACACAGACCAGGTTACAGTAAAAATTCACAGGCCAAAAGGGGGTATTTTTCTACTGAGTTCAACATCTCCAAGCCTTGGCAAAAGAGCAGCTGAGTACATTTTCAGTCCAGTTTAACCTCCAACTTTTTATCATGAGTTAGTGCTGCAGTGCTGCTTCGACCCAGTCCTCCAGGAATCGCTGAAAAAAGCCACAACTTCTGTTCTGCTGTGCAAACATAGCCCTCTTTTCAGTGCGAACCTCGGCCTGGAAAGCATTTGAACGGGCAATACATGTTTCATGTTAAGGTACAGTAGGTCTATTCATTTCTATTCACACGCTGAGTGTAACAGCAGAAGCACAGTGTTGTTATCTCCGAGGAAGAGACTCGTTCCATGGTTTTTTCAACAACTGCATCTTGATTGTTTTTCCTCCTGTTTCTGGTTTGAGTTTCTCCTCCAGACATGAGACATTCATGTAGACAGCTTGGATTTCTACTCAAACTCTACCAAACCTGTACATAAGCATGAGTTTGACATTCAGCAGGCTGCTGCACCATCTGAACATGTTTGATCCAAAGTGTTTAGTCAGCACTAACTGCTGCATTGTAACCAGGATGTTTCACACTGGTCTCAACAGTTCGACCCCGTTTACACTCCTCATTTCAAGTGCCTCAAATTCAGATACAGTCCAGATGAGATCTGAAACACTTTAATGTGCACTCAGTCACACATGTCTCTGTTGGCTGCATTTGGAAAACCAAGATGAACTAGGAAACACTTCAAATGACAAACATAAATGGGGCCTTTGTTCGTTGTCGCAGAGACTAATGGTTCATCCGCTGCAACGCTTGAGATTTTCTGGGAGAGAAAATCATTACTGACTTGTGAAACCAACAACAGACTTTTATATTACTGTACCAGTATTCTGGTGGCTCTGTGAGGTCAAATGCACAAACTATGGTGCTTTGAGCTAAAAGCTGACATTCTCATAATGACAATGTGGACACACCATCTGCATTCGTCATCTGCAGATGTCGACTCAGATATTAAAATGAAAAATTACCTAATTAATTAAAATTACCTTCAACTTCACAGTGCACGGTCAAGTTAGTGAAGTCCAGTTCGCAAAAAACTAGTCATAGACAGTCACAGACATTAGTGGCAGCTCATTATACAAAACATTTTTTCATCCAGTGTGATGAAGTCAGTCAGCTTCTGTCATTTTGCTGTTGAGCTTTAAGAGCTGCTTTTGGCTAAACTTCCATATCAATTTAAAAATGACTAATTCAACCTGCCGGTGCCAGATTGAAACGCAGCGCTTATGTGACCCCACCAACAACTGGTGAAACAAACCTTGTTTTCTTTCTTCCTTCTTCGGCCTTTGCTTGTTTTCTTTTTCTTCTTATTTCTCTGCAGTGCCTACTCGATTACATGTCCGACACATACAGCAATATCAGAAAGATCAGACCCTACCTTTCAGAGCATGCTACCCAGCTCTACCCAGCTGTCTTACCCCTTGTTGGTCTCAGCACCAAACCACAAAAGATCCCAAACTTCGTTTTAGCTGCTTCGTACCTCACTTGTAGTCACTTTAGATTGAAGTGTCCATATGACTAAATGTAAATCAAAATCTACTTTTCTTCTCTCATCCCACTTGTTCTTCTTCCTTTCTCCCAACTTTAGCTCCTTTCAACTCTCCTCTTTTAATCTATTTTAATCACTTTTTTTCTTTAGATATAATTAATCTCTTTCAGGACCACACACAGTAGATACTGGACACACACACACACACACACACACACACACACACACAC
>OMLM01005653.1:69717-83645 GCA_900302695.1 Helostoma temminkii | reverse complement strand
AAATTCCTCAAGACAATTCAAAATGAGGCTCAGTAGTGTGTGGGGCCTCCATGTGCCTGTATCCACTCCCTACAACGTCTGGGCATGCTCCTGATGAGACGACTAATGTTCTCCTAAAAGAAATCTCCTCCTAGACCAGGATCAGGACATCAGTCAACTCCTGGACAGTCTGTGGTGTGACCTGGCGTCGGTGCATGGAACAAGACATAATGTCCCAGAGGTGCTCGATTGGATTCAGGTCTGAAGAATGGGCAGGTCAGTCCATAGCATCAATGCCTTCATCATGCAGGAACTGCTGTCATGCATCAGAAGGAACCCAGGGCCCACTGCACCAGCATCATGGTCTTAGGGTTAGACCAATAATTGCCTCTAATTTCACCTGTTGTCTGTTCCAATTGTACAACATCAGGTGAAATTGATTCACAATCAGTGTTGCTTCCTAACTGGACAGGTTGAGCAGTGTATAAGGTTGAATTTGATGACACTTAATACCAAAAGTCTGGCGCCACAGAGAAGCCCCCACATTACATGGATGATGATGAAGTTGTACTGATTGTGAAGCAAAATCTTGTTAATAAAGTGCTGGTTATTCTTCACACTCCTGTTTACAAGAACTTTCTAGTCGGTACCAGCTCAACTGCCAACACACGCCAATGGACACTACTGAATTGAGTTGAACCATAAAGTAGAAAGCAGATAAAAGATCTGGAAGTTGGCAATGAGATTTCTGTCTTGTTAGGCTGAAATGTTTCACAGCTCATTCAAGTGGCTTCTTCAGCCAGAGTAAGGTAGGAAAAAGCAGAAAGAAACCTTAGATTTATCATACAGGTGTGTTTCACTTTCACACCTCTTGGGGATTAGACTCTTGGTGGAAGGCTTTGTCTACCTAGCGAGCCAATTCATGCCAGGTGTAAAATGAAACAGACCTGGAGGATAAATCTAAGGTCTCTTAACAACTTTCTTCACACTGACGGAGCTACTTGGATAAGGTTCTTGAAACCCTTTTTAATTCTCACAAACTATGTTTTAAACATAAATATCAAAACCAACATTCAGAAGAGCCTCTGTTTTTCCAGACTCCTCTCTTCATTCTGCGACATAAACCCCTGATTAAAAAATGAAACACAGGGTTCTAGTTCCAGCTCCCCACATGCCTTCTTTGTTAGCTAACCTTTTAACCTCATTAAAGGATTCCATCTCTGCTTTGTGTAACTAGACCACAGCTCTTTTGTCTCCCTGAGCTGAAATGTGACCATTTCCTGATAATATAACTTCATAATAATGTTTCCCAGCCTTGTGTTTTCATGCATATTGTATGGATCTTCTTTAATCATTGCTCTTTTCGTTCATAACCTTGCAACAAAAACATATAACATGAGAAGCCTTTTGGTGTCAACATGAAAAGATCTATCTAAGCTGCTGCGGAATCAAGTGAAGCTATGAAATTACAACAGTATATATTTGAGGTTATTTTAGTGAATCATGTTTAGTCTCACTATTTTTTTAAGTCACTACTGCTTGTGGGATGACAGCTGCATCATTGTTGGATACAGGAGGAGGAAATTCAGAGTTTCAGTTTTGGAAAACTAACTAGTGCAATGCAGTAAAGACTAACACAGGAGTTATGCATAAATAAAAAAAACAGAGGCACAATTATTTTCAAACTTTCAGGTTTTCCATCATCCGGAGCAGGTAGGGACACACCAAATCAATCCCATGTGTCAGTCGATTCCTGAGTTGCATAATTTGGCTGAACAATAAAATATAAGGTAATACTGGAATATAAACGCCCCAAGTACAAGTGTTAAGTCCAACATTGCTTCAATTAATCCTCTAAAAGCATCTGGTGATTGCAAAAAAATTAGTCCATGTAATGAGGAGACTGTGTCCTTAATCAGACCGCCTCCACCTGTCTTGGATCACCCTGATTACCCTGATTACCAGATTACCAGCTGCATCTTGTTGGCCAAAGGCAAAGTCTTCTGGTCCTGTGAGGTTACAGGAAAGCTGCTTTCTGTGTTTCTGTTGAAGGACTGTTTGAAATCACTTTGCTAATCTGTTTCTGCCTCAAAACAGCATAAAAAACTGTAACAATCTCAATAATCTTCTTGTAACAAAATATGTATAGTAGGGCCATCTCAACAGCAAACATACTTGTTGCAACCAGAGCTCTCCATCATCAACTATGAACTGTACTCCCTTTAACTCAGATGTTGCAGATCTGTCTGTTTATTGTGGCCAGTGAAAAATTCCTATCTGCAGTATCAGAGCCAGCAACACTAACAGATGGAACAACCATGAAGGCTGACTGTGCTGGGGACATCTCTGGAGCTGGTTGTGGAGAGGAGGACACGGCACAAATGGCTGAACATCATGGAGAACAGCTCACATCCTGTCTATGACCTGCAGTGCATGTCTGTAACAGCAGAGCAGCTTCAGTATGTTCAGCTCCATGATAAGAAAGACTCAACAGGACTATAGTTGCTTTACTTTGTGCTGTGCTGATGATTGGGGGTGTGAGAATTCAAACATTCTCTGGTGCCTGTTAAAGCTCAGTGGTGGAAATGTTACCGGCCAATATTAACATTAATGCAGACACTGATAAGATAAGATGTCTTTCTTATTTATTTATTTATTTAGAATAAATTATGAGTCCGGTTTCTTCCAGCTTCCTCACACTGCTGTGTAGAGGATGTCTACCCACTAAGTCGCTGTGGGCTCTAAAGCAACCGTGGTTCCTCAGTTGCTGACTGAGACTGAGTAATTTTCCTTTTCCACCAAACCGGTTCCATTGGTGGTTCAGAGCTAGTACTTAATTTTGCATCAGTTCTTTATATTTCCACAGCTAGGAAAACTGGTTCCAACCTTGTACTAAGTCTTATCTGAACTAGAACTAAGAACTGATTGTGTCAGGGACTGGGCTATCATGACCAATGAGCTCAGCTGAAATCATTGTATCATTTATTAGATTTGTTTAACAGCAGCATGACAGAAACACATGTAGTTATTGCTAATTAGTGAGCTAACCGCTAAAGCTACACGGACAAATGTGATGTTTCGTTTTTAAAACTCAAATTCACAAATCAGTGAAACCCACTAAAGTGGTTGTTGCTGTGGATTAACTTAAGGCAGAGGCGTAGCACAATGACACGGCTCTATGGTTGCTCTCAGGCCTGTGTAAAAGCAAAGGTTCTTAAACGGTTCTTAAGTTGAACCAACACTAGCATCTGCCCAGAACTAGCATCAGGTTCTTCTTGGTTGAAAAGAGGTATAAGTGAGAATGGACAAACTCCTGTTATGTGCCACGTGTGTGAAAGGGAAACTCCAGACCTGACTTTCCAGACCCTGTCGGGAGCTCGTGTGAGAAAATGCTTATAGCGCATCCATCTTGTCACTGCAATCCACTCCCTCCTTCCCCAGAAGTTCATACACAATACACACTCCGCCTTCCTGTGCACAGGATATCATTAACATTACCTTTCTGGATGGATTTGTTCAAAAATGAAAGATTGGAAGCAGATATTTCATTCATGCCACTTTAACAGTGCTAAAATCTCTTTTGGCTTATTTAAAGTGTCACTGGGGATCACCCTTAGTGCCAGCACAGGGAGCTGTATTAAATGTGAGACTGCTGTGGCACCACCACGATAACTGCCTGTGAGAAGAGAAAGCAACAAAAAAAGGAACGAAATCACTTCCTCTGGGAGCGTTAGCAGCAGTATCAACTGTCAAATGAACTTCAGTGCTGCTCATATTGGGACTTGAAGAGAATACAGGTATATTTTGTTAAATTTTATTGCATGTGGTTCTGGCGTGAAACCTGAGCCTAGTGGGTAAATACAAAATTATGCCATTTTCAACAATGCCCTCGCATTACTGGCTGAATAACTGCCCAAAGTCCATGTACGCAATTATGTCACTTCCTGCATAAAATGTGCCTACATGCCCCTGAGCCTCACAGTTCAACTCAGTCAACGAAATATTGATGAACGTCCTTGACTTCACCGCTTCGTCCAGTGCCAGCAGATCTTTCTATAATGGCATTAAAAACCCTAGAATGTCAGGAAGGATCTGGAGGGTAAAAGTTCAGCACGCTGTAAAGGAAACGACAGGGAGCAAGTAAAGGTCTGTAGTGGATACATCAACATCCAAAGTGACTACATCTGCAACTGTGACTGTGTGCGTTTATGTGTAAAGCAGAACCAATTGAGAAACAATAACTCTGATTTGAGTGAGTGATGTTTAAACCGAATGAACCCTGGCACCAGGGAAGTTGGTGGATTGCGGGGAAAGCATTTCAAAAACTTCTTAGAGTTATGAATGACTTTGTGTGAGTGTAAATCCACCAACTTCTCTCAAGTGAACCGAGACAAACTAGTCCATTATTTACAGCGAGGTTAGGTGATTTATGGCCTCAAATATTTTTTAAATACAGAAAGGAAAAAAAATGAGTAAATACATTCAACTACAGAAGCACACAGGACTAGTGAAGTGTTAGCTTATTAAGTTTGTGCACACTTCCCCCACACACAAGAGTGTTTGTAAAGATTTTTAGCAAAGAAACTTCTTAATTTTCCAGTCAAATAACTGCTGCTTGATATACTTGGCTTTCACACACTGGTGCACACACCAACCATCAACTTGGACCTCCCTCCACAGAGACCGCTGCTCTTTTATACTATATAAAATGAATTCCTCATTGGTTTTTATTTCATCCACTGAATGTCTTTTTGTCTCTCACATACAAAGAGCCACGCCTCACACTCACAGAACCAGTGCACATGTTTCCTGACGGGGAGCCTTTACCCATTTACTGGCTCCATTTGGACATTGGAGAACCTGCGATGAACCCTGAACTTTTCAGAGAGTGCTGCAGCGACCCTGCACCTCCAACTGTAAAGTGAAATAGCTGTGCAATAGCAATGGGGAGACCTCTACGCAGTGGCCCTCAGCCCACCCATCAGGGGGTGACGGTTAAAGTGCAGGCTAAGTGAGTTTTTATCTCTTCATCTTTACTTTGGCTGCAGCTGCTTTCCCTCAGAGCTTTGCCCCAACAAAGCTCGCTTTATCCCTTTCTATTTGTTCCCCCCACTTCTCTAACATAATATTGTATTGTTTAATTCAGACCTCAGCTTTTCAGGAATATCGCTGTACCTTTCTGCAGGTATCTCCAGTCTCTGAGCTGTATATTTGTAGTGTGGAGTTACTGGCCCTACAAACATATCCAGTATTCTTGTCCTGTGTCTACTCACCTAGGCTGGTCGAGGCAGATGGCCTCCTGCCCTGAATCTAGATGTGCTGGAGGTTTATTCTGGTAAAGGGAGTTATTGTCATCTAGTGCTGCACATGTTTGCTTGGTTTTTAATATAATTCTCTCAGGTCTTAACCTTACTATGTAAAGTGCCTTAAGATGATTTTATTTGTGTGTCACTGTGGCAATTCTGTGTCTCTTGCAGTCATTTTGGTTGTTTTGTGCCTGTAGTTAAACTTAATTTCTTCATAATCGTCACCTTTCCCGTAAGAAATGGTAATTGTCACCTCAAACAGGAGCTCTGACCCAGTGGCCCCCTGGGTTTCTATCCTGTAGGCCTGTTCTGTAATTTTCTCCTACTGCAGGGACAAGAAAAACCTTCTGATGATCACACTGACAGTTTTGCCATTTGCAAGGCTTCACAGTGTTCCTCTATGTGCAAGGTGCTGGGCAAACACAGCCACTGCCTCAAAAGAAAATATCAGTTTTCGCCAAGATAATTTCCTTGAACAGAGTTTTCGTCAAGCGTTTGTCTCTGAAGCACCAGACTCACTCCCATGTTCTGCTGTGAGGAAGAAAGCAAGAGAACAAGGCTTTTCTACAATGATTTATGGTGAGGGAAAGTTCGATTGACGGTCGTTATTTGTCAACACAGAGAGACGTCAGGGGAGGCGCAGACAGAAGGGCTCAGAGTGAGTTGAGGTTTGTCATGTTAACAGCCTGTTTGTCTGTGCCTAACAGACTGCAGATGTATTCGCATTTGAACAGTTATTTGTTTTTACATGTGCTTGCGTGCGTATGTGTGTACACAATGAGAAACAGGACTTGTGTTTTAAATGAGCTTGATAAGTCAAAGATGAGACGGTGGCTTAGAGGAATCCTTGACTCCTTGGAGGAAAAAATGATCAGGCAACATGTGACAGCATGAGAGGATATTTGTCATCTCAGAATCATTTGCACAGATCACAGTAAACCTATGACTAAAAGCATCAGCATTTATAGACATGGACTAAATTGTTGGTACCCTTAAACATTAAAACAAATGTTAAAAAAAAAGATCATTGAAATAACTTAAAACTGGCAAAAGAAATTATACATAAAAATTTCCTGAAAATTAACTGTAAAAATCAGACATTGATTTTCAATTGTGGTTTAACAGAAGCATTTTAAAAAACAAACTAATGAAACTGGCCTGGAAAAAAATGATGGTTCCCTTAACTTAACTTGTTGCTGAGTCAGTCACTGCAATCAAGTGATTTCTGTAACTGTCAATGAGACTTCTGCACCTGTCCACAGGTATTATGGTCCACTCCTCGTGAGCAAACCGCTCCAACTTTCTCATGTTTGAAGGGAGCCTTCTCCAGACTGAATGTTTCAGCTCTTTAACAGATGCTCAATAGGATTTAGATCAGGGCTCATAGAAGGCCACTTCAGAATATTCCAGTGTTCTTGGTGTTTTTAGCTGTGTCATCTGTGAACATAGAGCTGATGTGACATGACAAAAGCTTCCAGTTTTGTCTTATTTGTCCAAAGGACATTTTCCCAGAAGCTTTGTGGCTTGTCAATATGTATTTTGGCAAATTCCATTCTTGCTTTTTTTTCCTCCTCCTCAGTCGTCTTCCATTAAGTCCACTTTGGCTCAAGCATTGAGAGATGGTCCGATCTGACACTGGGGGACCTTGACCTCTAATCTCTTCGGACGTTGTTCTGGGTAACATTCACATTATCAGTCTCTTCAATTTGTTGTAGGTTTTCCTCTTACGGCTACGTCCAGGGATGTTGGCTACAGTCCTGTGGACCTTAAAGTTCTGCATAATATGTGCAACTGTAGTCACAGGAACATCAGACTTATAGCCTTTACCTTTTACATGTATGTCTATCATGTCTATCATGTTCTTTCTAATCTCCTGAGACAACTTTCTCCTGAGCTTTCTGTGGTCAATGTTCAGTGTGGCATCACCATGATACCAAACAGCACAGTGACTACTGTTCACCCTCGAAATAGGCAGACTGACTGATTACAAGTTCTGTGATGCTAATTACAGGACATGCTTTAACAGGTGCAGAAATGTTAGTTTAACATGTCCCTGTGGTCACATTATTTTCAATCTTTTCTAGGGGTGCCATCATTTTTGTCCAGCCTGGTTTTATTTGCTTTTTAAAATTCTTCTGTTGAACCACAATTCAAAATGTCTGATTTTCATAAAATTTTCAGTAAATGTTTATTTATTATTACTTTTGTCAGTTTCACGTTATTTCATTGACCATCATGAGTTTTTCTTCCTTTAACAATTTTTTAACAATTTTGTCCACATCTGTTGTTTGAAGTGCAGCTGAATCGAAGCACAGCCCCTCAGATGTGAAAGACCGTAGACGCCTTTTTTTTTAGTGGAACAAACTGAGCAGGTTGCGAAGTTTCAGTGAGTGTTTTCCACCATAAAACCTTTTTAAACTGAAGTCTGTGGTAAACAATGTCAATACAAGATGACTACAGTCATTGTGCTCCATGAAAAAAAGGAAAATCCAAACTTCTTCTCTTTTGAAAAAAATATTTATTTTTCTCAGACCAGACCAAACGGGCCGAACTACACATGTGCAAGCAACATAAAAGGATATGATTGGGTACAAAATACAACTACACTGACTTTTCTCTATGTTCATGGCAGTAGTGCAGTAGTGTAGTGTAGTTTGTTCACAAAGCCAGTTGGCCAGATGTTGAGGAAAAGACACCACCAAGTGTTTGAGCTCTTTTCAGGACCGGTGACCCAGCACTGCTATACTACTTTACATTTGCTTCCACATGTGTTTGTGTGAGTTTTAGTTCTAAAGACTGTTATCGTTTGATAAGCCTACAATATGTCCATGGTTCGTATTCTGTGCTCTGATAGGTTCCAGCCAAAATGACTTTGAGAGCATTTAAGCACGTAAAGGCAATTTTACCCCCACAAGCTTTAGGATAACGCCGCATTAAGCCACAATGTGCTTTTCTTTAATGACAGCAATTTATTTTCCACAGTGGATGAATCAATTTGGAATCAAACTACAGACTTTCGCATAACTGTGGGTCTTAAATGTTTGTTGAGTCTAAATTTATCCACATTAGACCTCGGTATAATAATGTCTGTGACTGGATAGACAACTGCTAAGATCTAACAACTGAGGAATGCTTGTAATGGGGCATTTTACCTGACTGTTGCTAAGTCACCCTGCCAAACATACGCTATCATCATGGGCCACCCTGCCAAACACATGCACACACACTAACACACGCATGCACACACAAGATTCTTGCGGACAGATGTTCAAGTTTGGGTTTGCTGTACCATTCCCAGGAGACTTAATTGATACCTTGCACCTGCTTGTGAATTCAGTTAGCTCTACGTACATCCTGGTCATCAATCATCACCAGCCACCCTCTGCCCTTGCCATCACAATACAGGAGCCAAGACTACAAGAATAACTAAGAGAACAGCACTGCACATAGCTATAGCACAAGCATTACAGTAGGCTGTCCACTGTCAGACCTGAGGTTTGATCAACGTCCTAAAGGCCTGCACCCACATAAAGACTAGTTAAGAGTTCCAAAGGCAGGACTGCTCATACTTAAAGACTGTTTCCACCACAGCTTCTAGTCTTTGAGAGTCTGGAAGCAGAACACAACTGAAGACAACTAAGTAGCATGTGGGCAACTATCTCAACATCCCTATATAAACACATGAGCAGAGCATTGTTATAATTGATGGAACCATGAATTCTGAGCTCTATCAGAAAATCCTGTAGGAGAACGTCCGTCCGGTCTGAAACACACCAGCAAGTCCACCTCTGAATGGCTCAAATAAATAAATAAGGTTTTGGAGTGGCCTAGTCAAAGGCTTGACTTAAATCTGATTAAGATGCTTAAACAGGTCACAGTACAAGACTTTGCCAGTTATCACAGATGCTTGATTGCAGTTGTTGCCAAGGTTGGCACAACCACTTATTAGGTTTAGGGGTTTGGACAGTTTTTTTTCCTGCAATAAATAAAATCATCATTTAAAAACTTCATTTTGTATATACTCAGGTTATCTTGGTGTAATATTCAAATTTGTTTAATGATCTGAATCATTTAAATGATGTGACAAATATGCAAAAAAAAAAAGTCAGGAAGGGGGCAAAATATTTTTACAACTCTGTACACTGAGTGGTAATAAGTACAATACAGCGTATAACACAATTAACAAATGCTATGGTAAACAGTGGTACAGTGAGTAAGCACATGGACATTCCTTCATAGACACACTTGCTGCTTGGAAGGATTGAACCTGTGATATTTTGATTACAGGGCAGACTCTCTAACCTGCTGCCAGGTTACATAAAAGCCAAGCCAACACATAACCACCGTCTTTGTTTGAAGGTGCTGGAACCGCAGGAGCCTCAAGCACCCTGAGGTGTTTACTGGGGGCAGCAGCTGCGAGGGAAATGCCCCGAATAAAGGAGCTCTTTCACCTGGAAGCTTGGAGAGGGGAGCAGGGGGGATGGGTGGATCAGAGCAAGAAAGGTAAGATAGAGGGATAACACAGGAGAGAAAGTTATATTGAAAGATACAGAGAAACCAAAGGAAGAAGGTAAGATTATGCAGAAACGTAAAGTCTGCTTGAACTACAGCTGTTATAGTCGGTCTAAAGAGAGGAACAGTCCACTGATACTTATCACTGATACTTATCAGGCTGCTCATTTATCCCAACACAGTGATCCTTATCTGAAATCACTCATTAAATTTTTTCTGTATCATAGACGCTCACCACTGTCCAGTATGTACTGAACATATTCAATCTGCCTTTCGCACTGTGATGTCAGGATCCCCCACATGCCCACAAACAGAATAAACTCGGCAGAAGGCTGTGCTTGCAACTAGCAAATTAAATGTGAACAAAGGTTCCTGTGTCGGTGTTATTTGGCAAGAAACGTGATGTCAATCAAGAATCCATGTTGCAACATTTCTAATTGAGTTGGAAACCTGTATCAAGGCATATTGGCCAGAAGCTGCACGGGGAGAAGATGGTAGACCAGATGACAGTAAGCACACGTCTTTAATTCAGAAGGGTTCAGATGTCTTCTTATGAAAAAAGAAGTCAATACTGGTGGAAACTGACAAAGGTGGGGTATCTGCTGACCCAAAGACATGATGTCAGTCCAAACTGTTCGGAAAGTAATTCAGACAAATGAAAAGAAATGGACCATACATATGTTCTCCATAGACTGCAAATTCTATAATCGAGTATCAGTGGAGCCCCAGAATAAAATACAGACCCTGAATTAGACATATTGTGGCCACTTTAAGCCTATGTCGCTCACCCTGTGACATACTCCAGACATGGCATCTTTGAAAATTTTATTGTTAGGCAACTGCCTGGGTTGTAAAGGGGGTGGAGTTTGGGGAGAAACCACTCCCCTCCACACCTATTGCTTCTGCACAATAAAGCTGCAGGTCCACATATGACAAGAAGAGAGAAATATTCAATTTTGATTCAATTTATATAATTCCAAAGGTCTTTATCAATCTTTACATGTCCAGAACCTGAACTTCTTACTGATCCCAGTAAAGGCGCCCATTCTCAGTTTTGAAACGTTCTTGCATGTTGATTCCTACTGAACGTGACCTGTTGACTTTTACCCAAACCAAACACAGTATTTGTTTCCAGTGAAAGCATAAGTGGAGTAATTCAGAACTGAGGAATTCTTTACATTTATTTCTTTAACATGAAATGAGTGTGTTAACTTTCAGCTGCAAGGTTAATTTACTTACATTAACCACACTTTTATTCACCTTGTGTACGCTATGCTAATGTGACTTTAATGAAATTTCACATTTCAACATCATGCAAATGCAAGAAGCAGGTGAAAACTCTGATTTCAGCAGATATTGACAGCTGACTTTCTTGGGAATTACTGGTAATGAATAAAATGTGAAACGAACTGACCTCCAGGCTCAGATTATGTGCATTCATTATGTTTTTGTCTACATGTGCATGTGTGTATCTGTTCCAGTGTTTTGATAAAAGTGTCATAATATTATTATGGGATGGAGATGCCAAGAAAGACAAGAGAGGTGTAATCCAGTCCTCCTGTCAAACACACTTAAAACCTGGACAATGAAAGGTAAACTAGACTATGTTTTGCAGTGTGTGTGTTTCCCCTGGTGGTGACAAGGTGTGGTAGACCACCCTGTTGAAGATCAGTGTTCTGGACCGTTGTTATTGATTTCAGCGCCGTAGAGCCAAATGTTCAGTATGCTGACTCCGAGCCACTGAAAGGGTCTTTCCCAGAAACAGCTTTGGAAGAAACATCTGCAGATGCATCTGTATGTGCGTGTTGTTTGTATGAAGCTCAGAGAGGAATCAAACTTCTACTGTAATCAGTTCAAGACTGACCACTTCTGTCTTTTCACACATGTAAACAAACAGTCCATCAAGATGGATTCGTGCAGACATGACAGAAAGTTCCTAATTACAAGCAGGTACTCGTTTCTGTATTCATTTATTATTTGTAGGTTCACGTTTGAGGACGTGTTGAAATTTCTCTAGAAGAGATGTGAACAGTCATACAGTGTGAAAAACAGTTATCCCTCTTTTTGTTATGTAAAAACATAAAAATCATCTGGAAAATACAACCTCAGACAAACATCAATATATAACTTTTTATTCTGTGTCATGATTTATTTAACAAAAATTAAGCCAAACTGAGAAAAATATAACAAAAAAAAATGTCAATAGAATCTAAGAGGGTAAGTTGCAGTCAGGTGCTTCTAATCATCAGTCCTTGACCAACTGATCATTAGCAAGTGTGCAGGCCTCATGTTTTGGTGATTTGCTGGTCTGGAGCATTCAGGTGTGTGTTAACACAATAGCAAGAGGAAAAGACATGAGAAATGGTCCTAGAGAACCAACTTGTTGGTGCACAACAGTCTGGAAAGGTTATAAAACTATTTTTTAACAAAGTCCAGTGAGACAGATTATTCAAGACAGCTGACAATCTTCCCACGAGTGGACGTTCCAGCACATTCACCCCAAGGTCAGAGCGTGCAAAGCTCAGAGAAATACAAAAACACTCAAGAGCTCCATCTTAGACCCTCCAGGCCTCACTGATCATGTTCAGTGTTTTTAAGTCCTTGACACCACCAATTAGAAGAAGACTGAACAAGTGTAGTTTGTTTAAAAGGGCTGGCAGGAGAAAACTTCTACTGTCTAAAAACAACATGAAACACAGCTGAGGTTCACAAAACTGCATCTAAACAAACCACAAGACTTCTGGAACAATGTCTTATAAATGGTCCTGGGCACCTTGCAGTCTTTGAGTTGACCATGTACTCCTCTCCATACCTATACCTGGAATTCTAGGGGCAGATGTGAGGCCATCTTGGTGAAACTGGTTAATGTAACAGGACAATGGTCTGAAGCACACCAGTAAATCTGCATCAGAATGGCTGAAAAATTAAGCAGTCAAGATTTTGGAATGGCCTAGTCAAATTCAGGACTTCAACCCAATACATATGCTGTGGTGAGACCTTAAGAGAGCTGTGCATAAGTGAATGTTAATACCCTCAATGAACTGAAGTTGTGTTGTAAAGAAGAAGAATGAAGAAGAAGAATGGCCCATAAGTTTGAGACTGCTAAAGTCTCTCACATCATACAGGAAGTGATAATTGCAAGTTACTGCTGCTGAAGACCGCAGTTTTAAAATCACTAACAGTGTGTGGTGGATTAATGCATTACATTTTGTTCAGAAACAGACGGTGACCACGAGAACTGTAGTTTGTGTGGTCTCAGGAAGCTACCGAGACTCTGCAGCAGCCTTGAAGCCACAGACTGGAATGTTTTCTGTGACCAACATGGACACGACATCAGTTCCATGACAGACAGCGTCACAGAGACATTAACTTCTGTGTGGACAACATCACCGACAATAAGCCCTCGATCACCAGCAACTAAAAGGAGCTGCTGAACCTTTTTGGAGGAAAACAAGGACAATGAGAGAGCTGAGGGTGAGACTGAGGGAGAGTAAGGATGCTTACAGGAGGAAGCTGCATAACTGACTCTCTCATCCATCACCACCTGAGGACTTTCTGTTTCCCCTTCCTCCTCTGCCAAACTCACAGACAGAACAGTGTCTCCACTTTCCTCTTCACCCTGTACACCTCTGACTTTCAGTATCTGCAGAAGTTCTCAGATGACTCTGCAGTGGTTGGTGTATCAGCGGTGGGGAGGAGACAGAGTACAGAGGTCTGGTGGACAGTTTAGTAAAGTGGTGTGGGAACAACCATCAGATCTTGAATGTAAGCAAGACCAAGGAGGAAGAGAACTAGCCTTGACACTGTGTCCATTTTGGGAGAGAAGGTGGAGGTGGTAGAGAGGTACAGATACCTGGGAGTTCACCTGGACAACAGACTGGACTGGAAGTGCAACACAGAGGCTGTGCACAGGAAGGGACAAAGTAGACTCTACTTCTTGAGAAAGCTCAGGTCCTTTAATGTGAGCAACAAGATGCTGCAGATCTTTTACCAGTCTGTTGTAGCCAGTGCTGCTGTCTGCTGGAGCAGCAGCATCAGAGCCAGTGACACTAACAGACTGAATAAAGGAAGTCTGGCTCTGTGCTGGGGGCTTCTCTGGAACCTTTAGAGCAGGTGGTGGAGAGGAGGATG
>OMLM01005653.1:29934-58533 GCA_900302695.1 Helostoma temminkii | reverse complement strand
CCCCCTGTCATTCATTCTTCCCTCACTTCCTCCCTCTTTCCTTCCACCGCTTCCTTTTTTACTCTAAATTCTATTTCAATGACAAGAAATTCATCTGAAGGCACTTTTTATAGTCATGTTAAAATCTTAATGAATTGATTTTATGTTCTTCATTCTTCAAACATAAAATGCAGCTACAAATGCAAATTAAGATTTTTAGATGCAAGTAAAAATGTGGACAAAATTGTTGGTATCCTTTTGTTAAGGAAAGAAAAACTCACAATGGTCACTGAAATAACATGAAACTGACAAAAATAATAATAAATAAAAAATACTAAAAATTAACTAATGAAAATCAGACATTAATTTTGGACTTTGGCTTAACAGAAGCATTTTAAAAAACAAACTATGAAACTGGACTGGACATAAATTATGATTTTCTTAACTTAATATTTGGTTACACAACCTTTTGAGTCAATCACTGTAAACAAGTGATTTCTGTTACTCTCAGTGAGACTTCTGCACCTGTCCACAGGTATTATGGTCCACTCCTTGTGAGCAAACTGCTCGAGCTGTCTCAGGTTTGAAGGGTTCCTTCTCCAGACTGCATATTTCAGCTCATTCAACATGTTCAACAGGATTTAGATCAGGACTCATAGGCCTCTTCATAGTCCAGTGTTTTGTTCTGAGCCATTTTCTGTGTTTTTAGCTGTGTTTTGGGTCGTTATCCTGTTGGAGGACCATGACCTGAGGCTGAGACCAAGCTTTCTGACATTGGGCAGCACATTTCTCTCCAGAATGACTTGATAGTCTTGAGATTTCATTGAACCCTGCACAGATTCAAGACGCCCTGTGTCAGATGGAGCAAAGCAGCATCAGCCTCCCCCATGTTTCACAGTAGACAGAGTAAAACTAATTCCACTCCAGCACCACTAGGCGACATTAGAGGGGAAAATCTCCCTTTAAAGCACGAAAGCTCCGGCAGAACCAGGCTCAGTTTAGATGGTCATCAGCCTTCACTGGATGGGGTGAGTGGAGAAGAAGAAAGAAACAAACAAGAGGAAAATGAACAGTAATTATAATTTCATCATTGAATTACTTAATTCTTTCCTCTGACATTGTGCAAAAGAAAAGTTTCCCTCCTCTTCAGAATTCCCATCGCCTGTTAGTTCTCTGTTCTGTGTGGTCATTGAGTTTTCAGTTTAGACCTTTTCCTCCTTTGTAATGATTTTCTGTTGCGACTGTTTCCTTGGTTCTGATACTTGTTGGTTCTGTTACATTTTATTAAACTGTGTAAATCCTTCCCTCCTTGTTCTGGTCTACATTTGGGACCGCTTAAAACCCCATTTCTGACACAATGTAAAGCTAATGACATGCATTAACAATAAAATGTATGACAAGAGGAGAGGAACTCTGTGTATCAAGGAAGGGTCCCACAGCAGTGTCTGCCTGCCGAACCTGAACTGGGAGCTGGTTCCACAGGAGAGGAGCCTGATAGCTAAAGGCTCTGCCTCCCATTCTACATTTGGAAACTCTGGGAACCACAAGCAGACCTGCACTCTGAGAGTTTCTCTTGCTCTCTCCCTCATTTTTGTCAACTTTTCTTGTTAGGCTGGTCACCTCCCAGTTATCCACACACTTGTGCAGTGACTTACTTCTCAGACTAACTGCAGGTTTTGCACCTTTTTTCAATTGCACATGTGGGTTGGTTTATTATCAGTGTTTGTAATGACTTCAGTTACAAGCTATGCAGAATATCTGTGCAACAGTAAAAGGGTTTCTTAGGAGGAAAGATAGAGATCACAATTTCTCTGAGCTCAGTGACATCATCTTGCAGACTGAGTACCAGAATGGGTACCAGTGGATTGACCTGCTGTTTTAGTACATGCACAGATGGGTCTATATTAGTGCAAAGTCCTGCAAGAAATTTTGGACTCCTCCTAATTATTATCAGTTTGCATAATTTCTGACAAGTGGTGATCTGTAAAGTCTCATCCAGAGTTGTCAGTCATTCCTTGTTGTTCCACCCAGTATTAAGTTAATGTGTTTTAAAATTGTGCAATTGTGTGATATATTAGAAAAACATGTGACTACCAGAAGCTGGGAAGTTGTAAAGCTCCAGGTGATCATTCATATTTATAGAACAATAAAAAATAAGCCATGCTGAAACCATTGAAAACTACAAGCCCACATCTCCCTGTGTGTGCGAGTGTGTGTGTGTGTCTCTACCGTGAAGAAATCACAAACCTTCGTAAATTCTGATGATCTTCAGTCAGATTATTTCAATGATGTAATGGCTGATTACATGGTTTTGCACACACTGTTTCACTGTTCCTTTTGCTTTATTGGGTGGTTTTGTTTCAAGCAGATTAATTATTTTCCCCCAGAGGAATTTTGTGATTGGCATGTTTCCTGTTATTGTTTTTTCTTCCCTCAATTTAAAAAAGTAGTCTTTAACAATAAACCTGCCAAATCTACACTGGAACAAATCAGTTATAGCTGTGGGCACAAGGGCACCAGTGTAACTCCCAGCATTTCCCCATGGTTAGGCCAGTGTCTTGCATGGTATAGCAGCGATATGTGTAAAACATAAATCAGGTCCAGACTTCATATACAAGTCCCACTTTTAATCTATATCATTTAATACTTTCTCATTTCATCAGAATCAAATCCAAAATTAATTGTTTGTCTTTTGTCTATGTTCATACTGGAAGACTCAGAAAGGTTTGGCCTTTTTTCTAAAGTGCTAAAAAAAACAAACTAAAATCTGTGATTTATCACTTCACTTGGAATCTTATGCATGTGGCAAAAGTAGAAAATTATTTTTATCGGTTTTTCATTGTGTACATAAAAACGTAATTGTAACTAGTGCATGAACTAGGACTTAGTGCATGGGCCCTAGCTCATGTCACATGGACCACAGACAGTGGAAATGTCTGTAGTCAGATGAGTCCACATTTCAATTTTATTTAGGAAAAATGGGCATCTGGTTCTCTGTGCCGGAGACAAAAAGGCCATCCAGAGTGTTATCAGTGAAAGGTACAGAAGCCAACATCTTGCGGGAAGACGCTGTAATCCCATGTCAACCCAACGGGGGCAGCACCTACTATTTATTCCGTTGTCACTACCATTTCATTGCAGTGAAATCCACTATGAAATCAGCAACATCATTATAATTTCCTCATTGGATTACTCAATTCTCTCCTCTGACATTGTGCAAAAGAAACGTTTCCCTCCTCTCCTAAGAACAGACGGTCACGAAGAAGACGCTTCCTTTTCATCTAGGGAGGATTATGTCCTTGTCTGCCCTTATGAGGCTGACCTTTTTCAACCCTCCACACAGACACAAACACAGACTCAAACAGTGAAGTATGTGAACAATCGTGCAGATGACGCAGCTGTAAACAACATATATCCGTTAGTCTGCAGAAAGTACAACTCTAACCTTACATATGTGTGAAGATACCATTGATGCTGAGGAGCAGCCATCTATTGCCACAGGGAATGTCTTTTTCCCAGGATATTTCAGCAGGTCAATACCAGAACTCATGTGCTTGACTGAACTACCTGCAGTCCACATCTGAGATACAGACAACAGTGTGGTGGCTGTGGATCAGGAGGAAGGGCAGTCAGTGGTTCAATTCCTGGCTCCTCTTGTAATATGTTGTGCTTGGACATGACACTAAACTCTAAGTTGCCCCTGTTTGCTCAGGCATCTTGCATGGCATCTCTGCCATCAGTATGTGAGAGTGTGTGTGTTTGTGTGCATGATTGGTAAATGAAAAGCAGAGTGCTTTGAGCACCACTGAGGTAGAAAAGCTCAGTATAAGCACAGACCATTTACAACAGTGACAATGGACTGTTAAGCAGATTAAGTCTAGTATCTAACAAACATATAACCTCCCAAATGATAGTGTAATTAACAGGAAAGGTGATGTAATACTGGTCAACATGTCTCTGTCCCAGCTTTTTTTTTAGTATGTAACTCTATACCGACAAGTGACAAGAGTAAGAATAAACACAGAAAATTCTTTTTACTTTTGTGAGAAAGACAAAAGGTCATGCTTATTAGCAAATCACAGATTTTAGTTTTTAGTAGTCCCAATATTTTGTGGAGAAACCTGCTGCACTCAGACATGGACAAACCACATTCGAGAAATAATGCATCACAGGAGATCGGATAGATTATAACCTCAGTTCACAGTCAATTTCAAAGCTGAAGTTTGATGTGAGGTTCTATCTTGCACAGTGTCATATTTTCTAGCGGTATCTTAATAGTTTCATTTTTAGGTGGTACTAAATTAAATTTGAGGGACCTGCAGGACAGGGTGGGTGCTCACTGGGCTGTCACATCTCAAATACAACATAGCAGTAACTATCATTTTAATTTCCAGTTGTTATTTTAAATCTGACTTTAGGCCTATATCTAAGAGGAATTTTAAAACTCTGTCCCTCTGTTGCATTTTTAATGTGTCACACATTAAGGGATAGAGATCTGATCCTTACAGTGGAGATGATTGCCTGTAATGTAAAAGTAAGAAAGAGTTCCTTTTGGGGCAAAAATTTCAATTATATCGTGCAACATGTTTAAATAATTCTGCGAAATATGAAAGTAGAGGACCAACAGACAGACCAACATTAATAATTTAATGATTAACAGCCAACATTTCCCCATCGACCATGTCACAATGATCATAACCAAACAAATACAACTGAAAGTTTCCATTTATTATCTATGAAGGTCATCACAGATTTTCTTTTTATTCTTTGTTGAAGGTATGTTTGCCAGATTTGCAACGCTGGTACCTCCCAAACTCTTTGTTACTGAGCCTCTACTGACACTGCAGATGCTTTTAGTTCCCAGGCACTGGCACACACTAATCAGTACTTCTTATACTGCGTTTGTGTGTATTAGTTTTGGCTGTGTACCTGTAGTAGCTAAAATCAGGGGTGTCTTTGACATGTACCAAATCTGCTCAGATGTGTGTGTGTGTGTGTGTGTGTGTGTGTGTGTGTGTGTAACAGAGAACAAGAAAGAGAAAGAAATTGTGAGTATTGGTACCATAGCTGAAAAGCTACACAAGCGCCATTATTGGCCAGTGTGACATATCGCAAACTGCACTGCATAGATTTTGTTCATAGTTCCCAGAAGATGAATCCTACTGACTCATATTTGTGGTTTTGACTTGGGATGCAGCAATCCAACTTTTTCAATTCCGACACTGATACCTGAATTACACATATCTGCGATCCGCGATGTCAATGTGATCCAATTGTTGAATTACTAAACTGATTACTTTGCCTTGTGGACGATAATGAAGGCATCACCCTTTAATGACTTAAACATTGATTTCTTGTAAAATGTAATGTAACAGATTAGCATGTAGATGAATGCAGTGGAATGTTATTTAGAATCAGCTGTGCCTCAGCAGAAATTTGGAACGAATATCAAACATCTTAGTAAAAGTTTAGTGCAAACAGGAATTCAAACATGACATTGCATTGGAACCATAAACTCATCTGGCACCGTTGCTGCTGGTTGTAGAGCTGGTTGCCTGGTTGAGCTGCATGTGAGAACACTAATATCTGAGTCAGACAGTCTGGAGGTTAACTGGACTTCTCTAACATGCCAGCTGTCACACATCATTCTTCCTGCACACTCTACACATTCACCCCTTTTCCCCACTGAAATCAAGCTGAGTTTGGTTAGAGAAGGCATCTGACTCAAACAACGCACAACTCTACACACTCTTTGGACGTGACTCTCCCGACCTTGTTCAGAGTTTATAGGAAAACGGTTATAATACAGCAGCTCAAACTGAAAATAAGTGAGTGTATCTCGTCTTTTCAGCACAGCCGACAAAGTGAACTGCTTGGACTTAATGCTTCAGATGTGCTTCATTAGACTTGTTGTGTTTGCTTCACAGCGCTGCCACCCTCACAACATATCCTTTGCAGACAGCTGTTTCAAAGAGGCAAATCTGCTTTACAACTTGATTTTATTTTAAGTGTGCATCAACAATTTTGTATGAAAGGTTGAGGTTTTTGCTGTCTTTTATGAATTTATAAATTAGCTTTCACTGTAGTAGGAAGGCAGTTGGAAGATAAATAGGCAGTTTTAATATTGTTGGTAGACCAACAGCAATCTCAAGTGATGATAAGTTGAGTTCTGTTCAGCTCGGGGCAGCAGGAAGTCCAGGGTCCCTACTCTGCTTTTACCATTTCTGTTATTTCACTGTAATCAACAGCTGGCATTGTCTCCCATATATTACATGAAACTTGAGGCCAAGACAAACTACCGTCTGGCTTGCAGAGTTCTCTCCATGCCTGAACAATTGACTCTTTTGAGATGTAAGAGGCATTGCATTGGTGTTGTGTTAAGAAGTCATGAATATCAAATCAAGATTGACCTTCCAAAATTAATTTTTGACAAAAAACAAAAGTATATGTTGGCCTGAACTCGGGCATCTGGTGCCACATTCTGCAAATGCATGCACACACTATTTGTTGAACTCTCTTTAAGTGGGTTTCCATTCACCTGATTCTTATGCACATTATTTTGGAGTAAGATTTATGAGAGCAATTGCTGGATATTTGAAAAACAAAATAAAAAGAAATTGGCATAAAAGCTGGTACAACAGAAACAGACTTCTTTGCAGGGAAGACTTTAGCCTTCATCAAATTAATCATGGGGCTAAGAGAAGTGTCACAGTTTCATCATGTGTTCCACACAATTGCCCCTACGTCATCTTCTGTAATTGTTATATTTAATGGCACAGCCTGGAGAATTATCTTAATGCTCCCAGTAGTGGTTAAAACGCTACAAAATATTTTCTTTCGCCAAATTGATGGAAATTTGGTTAAAATACAACCTCAATTCCAAAAACGTTGCGACACTGTGTAAACATACAGTGATTTTTTTCACAATAGAACATAGAAAACATATCAAATATCAACTGAAATAAACATATCGAATATCAGCTGAGCTGTGGAGGCAGCACATCTCAAAAAAGTTGGGACAGAGGCAAAAAAAAAAAAAGGCTGGAAAGGTAAGTGGTATTTACAAGTACCACTAACAACTAATTAGGTTAATTGGCAACAGGTCAGTAACATGAGTCGTTCAGAAGTAAATGTGGGTGAGGTTCACTAATTTGTGAAAAGCTGCAGAATAATTTCAGAATAATGTTCCTTAACATAAAACCAAATATATTACCTACTTTAGTGACTAATATCATTAAAAGATTCAGAAAATCTAGAGGAATGTCTGTGTGCAAGGGACAAGGCTGAAACACAATATTGGATGCCATGAAAATATTTGTTAAAACCAACAGTGGCTGCATAAATCATTTCTATACTTTTTAAATATGTTAGTTATCTTCTGTTATTAATGTGTTTTAGAAGGACACAGAACACACTCAAGGGTAGATAATGGATACCTGAACCAAACACGATGGCCTGTCAGTCATAAACAGGCAGCTGAGCACAGTCGACATCAGAGTCGACTCAAGCCATCGATGCTGGTGCTGAGTCTCTGTGGCAGCCACAATTATGTAACTGTCAGCTGACGCAGGTGTGTTTATAGAATCTGGAGCACAAGCCAACCCCAAACTTTAACCTCAAACTCACTCTGATCGTAAAACCTAACCCTCTATTTTCATGTGAACGTGTGATGACCAGAACCAAATGGGTCCTCGAAAGGACGGAGACTGGAAGGAACCCAGACTGGAAGGGACACGAACATGAGGAACACATCCAAACATGCAGCACATGTAAGCTGAAGCCTGCACACTGATGAATACAGTAGAAACACTGTAGTCTTAATGTTTTAAAGTCATTTGACAGAGCCACAAAATGTGCGCACGCACACTTACACACACACTCACACACACACACACTCACGGCATTGCCAGGAAACACTTTAGTGAAACTTAGAACTAGACTTCATTGCCTCCTGACTCCTCTGGGTTATTTTTTCACCTCAAGGACACATCCCCCTCTCTCTTTCTTTCTCTAGAAGTGTTGCTATTGCTAATTGGAAATGTCTGAAAAAAATTGAAAAGATGTACAGAATTATAAGACTCCACCGAACACTGATAGGGGCAACTAACATTCCTCAATTTAATATAAAACATACAGAAATATTTGATTTCCATCTACAGTTGTGTCACTATTGGACTTGAGGTTCTGCCACCAGCCTTTTATCTTAACAAACATCCTACAATTTGCATAAAGCTGTAACGTTCTTTTGAGTTCTTTTGAATTCTATAAAATTTGTGTTACGCGTTCTCTCTCTGTGTCTCTAATTACACAGATGGAAACGTTTCCAAACCTTACTGTCAGCACATTACCGTCACCTGTCTGCTGCTTAAAACCTTCTAGTGTTTCCTCTGGCTGGTGTTTTCTTAAGTACGTGCTCACAAACGATAAAATGTCAGACCAGCTGCAGCAGGACTGGAGGTGAAGGGGGTTATGAAATTCATGATATACAGAGTTGATTACAGGCCTGATTTGGGAATGATGTCTGGCTAATCAGTCCGAGCTGTAACAACTGGAGCAAACAGCTTTGATTTGTATTAAAACCATGTGATATAAATCAGGATTTACCAACATTTCAATCTAAATTTGATTAAAGTTGATCTATTGTTACTGTCAATCAAATATGATCATACCACAGTAACACAGTCCTAATTATTTGATTGTTGGTGAATATTAGAAATACTGAAATCTTGACAAAAGGGGATAAATGAAGATGGTGAAAATGTTGCCTGTTCTTGATTTTGAAATCAAAAACAAAAAAAATTTGGTGTTAACAACTTTAATCCATTCTGCCTCCAGTCAATAATTTAGGCTGCTACTGGTGCTGTAATAGAGAATATTGGAATATTTTCCCTAAATATGAGCTATCCATGTTTGACAGGTCTCCTATTATGTGGAATCCACTTCTGACATTATGTGGAATTAGGTCCCTGACATCCCCAGAATGTGTGTGTTAATTTTCAGGCTGATAAACTGTGCAGATCCTTGTTTCAGTTAAAGAACCTGTCTCTGGAACAACTAGTTTTGAGCGTGCTTTCCCCCTCCCCTCCTGTTTGCTGATGTATGCCTGCTGATGTATGCTGTACATCTACGATTACGTTGAAGTCATAAAGACGGGGGACAGATTCCATCTATGAACTGCCAGAAACACCTAAAATGTAGCGTGGGGATGTATCTGCTAAATGACAATATTTAGGCTGTCATCACATACTGACTTCAACCCTTGACTTACAAACACAGCAGCAGGTTAACAGACAGCTGTGCTCTTATAACAAGGTTACATCACCATGCGACTTTAACATGATCCAACCAAAAAAAATCATAAAAATAGCTTTAAAAGTTTGACGCCATGTCTCTAGTCAATCCTGATCAGTTCTGCTGTAAAACTGCTTCCACAAACTGACTGTCATTTAGATGTGAGCACACACACAACTATGCACACACGTTTTTGTTTTGTTTTTTTGCATAATAGTGGACCTTTAATTATCAGCATACACTATATGGACATAAGTATTTGCCCACACCTGGAGAGATAATGGGACTGCTTATCTGTAGTGAAGAACAATCGTAATGCTTCAGTACACCCAACATTTTGCTATGCTTCCAACTTTGTGGCAACAGTTTGTGGAAGGTTCTTTACTATTCCAACATCACTGTGCCCTTGTGCACAAAGCAAGGACAATGAAGACATGGTTTGATAAATTCAGGGTAGAAAAAACTTGACTGGCCCACACCAAGCCCTGACCTCAACCCCATTCAGCACCTTTGGGAGAGCCAGACCTTCACATCCAACATCAGTGCCTGAGCTCATAAATGTTCTACAGAATGATTAGGCACAGATTTCCACAAAAACACAACAACACAACAACACAAAACACACTTGTAGAAAACCATCCAAGAGTGGTAGCGGTTATACTTTAATATGGAGTTTTGCAGCTATTTGTGGCCAAATACTTTTGTCCATATAGTGTATAATCAATACATAGCAGAAAAACTTAATCTGGTTGCAATTGCACTGTCTACAAACTGTATTTGTATTTGCATTTTAGTTCTTTAGATATGTCATTTATAGGAGACATGGTCACTCATATTTTCAGATTGACAACAAACAGCAGACGATGCAAGCGAGCATTCAGCAGCTAAAGAGAGACATGTTTCCCTCAGGTCGGTAGAGACCAAAAACTGAGCTAGAGGAGAGGTGTTTCTGGACCTAAATTCATGATGTGGACACAAACTCCACTGCAAAACAATCATCATACAGATCTATAGCTGCTGGATGTGGAAATTAGCTACACTTTGATGACAGCTAGTTTCTGCTGCACTTACTGTCGAAATAATTTGTTATTGCAAGTTCCATATTGCAATGTAGCATGTTGGTCAGACTTGGATGATGTACATAATGATGTTTGGCAGGAAACACTAAAAGTGAACTTTGTTTACTAGAAAACTCTTCGGTGGAGTTTTCTCAAACTGTTAAATTGATAAATGATCTCGGAGAAAGTCAATTAAACTTGTCTCAGCTCCTTTCCCCGTGTAGTGGATGCTACTGCCTCGCTCAACAGCTGAAGGCGTATTAGGTTTCGTGCCTACACACACCCTCACATGCAGTGTCTGCAAGCAGACATGCACAAACACACTGAGTTGGACTTGAACACTCAGCAGCTGTGGTGATTAGATCATCAGTTTGTACAGCAGGCTGGTGCCCTGTCCTGCGTCAGTAGGTGTTAGTGGTAACACTAGCCAGCAGGGTGAAGGAAGGAAGAGCCAGGAGCTGATGGAGGAGGAGGATGGAGAGAGTAAAAGAGAAACAGAAGGAGAGGGAGAGGTGGAGTGTTAGCATAATTTAAGGCTTAAACGTGTCATTTGTGCTGTTGTTTTAGCCCCACCATTTAAACACTCAGGAAATCAGGCTGTCTTAGCAGGAGACCCTCTCTGTCATCACGCACTCCAACACCTTCTTATATTTCCATGTGGTTTCTCTGCGCCCTTCTGAGTGCGGCTTGCTAGCGCTACTTCTCCCTATCACTCCTTCCTTTTTATTTCATTTTGAAACACGTGACAACACGTAGGCAGTTTTGAAGACACCAGTTGACACGACAGGATGCGGACCGGATTGACCACGTCAGACCTTATTATTAGTGGTTGTATTTGGCGACGCTCTTGACTTGGTTTGAAGGTGAGTTATGTAAATTTATGGAAAGTGCTTTACTTTGGTATTTTTTATTCTGACGGGCTGCAGTTTCATCCTGTTACACCAGTTTTGGCAGCCATGATCACCACTGGGAACATCTGTGCTCACACCAGTGTTCAATATTATGACGCTAATAACATATATAGAAACTGTTGGGGGTGTATGAAATATTTTTGCTTGATTGTGTCAATAACTTTTTGCACAAATTGCAGAACGTACATCCATCTTAACCTCGTTATTACAGCGAAGTGGCGTCCATTTTGCTGCACCCACCTCCCTTTGCTGACACTGCATACCTTGCATTTGTCTCTTCCTGCACTTATTCATCTTTTCATCATCCATCTTTTCCTCCCTTCACCCTTTTCCTGTCTGTGCTCGCTTTCCCACCCTTCAACCCAATTCAATAAATGACTGTGTTCATATGCTGTAATTTATTGAGCACATTTGTTTTGAAAGAAACATAATGCTGTCTGGAATATGAATGCATCTCTCACAGCACCATTCAAAGGATTGGGTTCAAATGTTTTAGAAATAAAACCAGATTTTATAACATCAGATTGATCAGAAATACACTGTGGTCTCTGTTAATGTTGCAAATCGTAACTGGAAATGACTTATTTTTTCAATGGAATACTCACATAACAGAGGGTTAGGGGGTTAGAGTTAGGTCCATCATCTGGAAATGTGTTCCAATGGCATGTTGTGTTTACTAAAGGTTTTCAGTGTAAAAGCAGTTGTGTTAGTACAACTGTAAACATATATGTTCATGGAAAACAACCTACAATTTCCATTCAAAGTCAGGTAGATGGCAAAATGATCATTTCAGTAACGTGCATCACAGATAAGGTATTTGTGTTCTTACAAAAGGACTGTACTAAATTTTATGAACTAAAAAATATGGTGAATATATGTATATTTTTCATCACTGACCTTTCAAAAACACAAATAAAATTGACTATGTTTTGTATGATTCATTATGCATGTATGTAGTGAATTTATTATGCACTTCAGACACAACATGCAAATACAAACACACATTAAGATTTTTAGAGGCATATGATTTCCTGTGTTTGACTGAAAGAGGCCAACGGGAGGTTGGAGTTAAATCCTTGTTGCATTTACTTATAAAAAAGCATCAGAGGACGCATTGGGTTCTACTTTCAGCAGGCGGAGGCCAATACGAGGTTTTGAGCTGACAGAGACCACATTGTTAGAGGTTCTCTACAACTTTAGTTTTCCAAACATTTTATAAAAAGAGGAAGTGCGTGGGATCTTAGGAGGTTGCAGCTCAGTTCTGATACGACCCACTCACTCATTTTCAGGGTTGATCTACAAGCTTGGTTTTATAAACTTGTCATTATATTAACAGTCAGACCTGCAGAGGCACATGGGGGCCAATTTCTGGCTGCAGGACACCAACGGGAGGTTGGACAGCAATGAGACCCAGCCTAAGACGCCCCGAATAAAACTTAGTATGCCAATATTCTTCTGTGAGGAGGAGGCCATTGTGCGATCTATAAGCAAGAAAAAGACAGGAAACAGGCTTCAATAGACTGTAACTAACTGCCAGTTTATATGACAGCATCACACATCCCCTGATATCAAAGTCTGATAAAATTCTGACTTTGAGAATTCAGAGACTAAAGTCAGAACTCAAATAATATTTTTATGTTGGCCCCCGATCCTTTTCTGTAAACAAGTGTTTTGTTTCTGTGATATGTTTTAATAATTTTCAGTTCAGCATTTTTTGGAGAACATGAACTGTAAGCACAAAATGTTTTATGTTTTTCACCTATTCAATGAAAGTACTTTCTTCTTCTCCTCCTCCTCTTTTCCTCCATACGTTCTGGAGCTTATATGAGGATCACGTCCAAATACATGTCACCAGATTGTAGTGTAAAAGGAACTTTGTTTTGGTCTGGGTCCATTCGAGGACAAACAAAAAGGTAACTTGTGTGTGTATGTAGCCTAGGAGTTGATCGCAGGGCAGAAGAAGTCCACTGAGCAAACACTGCATCCAGTTTCAGTAATTACTGAAGGTGAGCTGTATTTTAACTATTTAAGGAGAAAATTCACATGAAACCAAATCTTTTGAGTCCAGATGATCAAAAGCCAAAGAATCTCTCACAGTGTTCATCACTTAAACTCACTTGGCTTACACTGTGTTTCAGTCCCCAGACTGCAAACAGGCTCAGATTCGAGGACCAAAGCGTGTTAATGAAGTAAATTGAAAAGATGGATAGTTTAGTCTAGAGAGTTGATTCCAGGACGATTCATCTGTCTCCATTTATAAACTTTTGACTATACATACACTTTTATTGTTTCCAACGTGAGCTGCATGTGGATAATACAACCATTTTTATTATGACGCAAAACTGCCTCTGAATCTAATCCAGAGTTCCGATCAAACCAGGGGCCACGTGGTAATAAGGCGCTTACACACTGTGGTGAGATGATGGAACAGACACACACCACATAAATACACACACTCTTTACTTTGTGTGTTTGAGGAGAGACAGGGCCATTGCTCGCTTTTAGCGTGTGTGTGTGTGCGTGGGTGAGTATAAATACATCCTTGACCTTTGTTTTCTTTGCACTGTTTCTCCTGTGGGATACTGTTAAAAGTAGACACACATACACAGTTACACAGTGTAGCGTTGCGGGCAGGATGGAGAGGTGGCAGCCATTATTTATGTCTGCTTTCTTTAGCGAGGTTTCTCACAGGAACAGGAGCCGAGCAGGAATCCAACGCTTCCTCTGCGACCGCCATTTATCACTTTTTATTAATACAAAAACACACACACGTAAATGCAGCACAGTTACAGACCAGACAATTACACAAACATGCATACACACAAAAAATAGACACACTGCTGCATGTCGGGTATGCATGGAGGATACAGACAATATCACATACACTGACACAGTAATACTGAGCAGTGATACACATTGACACGCACACGGAAGGAGAAAAAATCTTTTAGTCAAAGAGAGAGCCGTGTGATCAGAGGAAGAATAGTAGTAGTAGTAGGAAAGTAAGTTCAACAGGATATAGCGCTGATGTAATCAAATAATCTGCATATTAGATAATTATTATTATTTATTACTATTATACTTACATACTATTATTTCAATAGGAAGGTTCACCACAATTATGGTTTTGTATTGGCATAGTCAAAGACCAGATCTAAATTCAATTAAGATGCTGTGTCAACAGCCTGTTCAAACTTGAAAACCCTCCAATGTGGCTGAATTAAAACTATTCTTCGAAGAAGAGTGGTTCAAAATTCAAGATGTGAAAGACTCATTGTCAGTTATCGCAAACGCTTGATTACAGTTGTTGCCACCAAGGGTGGAACAACGTGTTATTAAGTTTAGGGGGCAATTACTTTTTCACACAGGGCCTGGCAGGTTTGGACAGCTTTTTTCTCTAATACCAAATAAATTAAATCATCATTTTAAATCTGTATTTTGTATTCACTCTGGTTATCTTCATGTGATATTAAAATGTATTTGATCTAAATCATTTAAGTGGCTATTATGACAAAAAATAAAAATAATCAGGAAGGTGGCAAATACTTTTTCACAGCATGGTATTAAAGGAATAGATTGGGATTTTTCAAGTTGGTGTTAATACAACAATATGAAATGCATTTTTAAGTGTACGTTTTCGCTTGCTAAAACTGTTCCTATGTGACTGCACTCTAAGAAATGACTCCCACCTAAAACACACATGAAACTTCTAATTCTTATATTTTAGAAGTACTTCAGTCAGTCCTTTTTCCCCCAAAGCTGCAGCAAAGGAATATTTTTGGCCAGGGACTGGTAGAACATATTCCTACACCACATCTAGTGGGTCTGGATCACAGAAAGCTTTGACAGCACCTCCCTACCATAAGATCTGCTGCATATTTCCTCTAAAAATACATTTCAAAAAAGCTACATACTATTTCTTGAAGCACTTTCTGTTTTGCCAATTGCTTTACCACACGTTTGGTGAACCATGATGAGACGGTTCGGCCGAGTGTGATGATGTTTTGGAGCTTAGCTACGTCCATGACATTATGAACACTATATTTTTCTCATTTGATACTTGGCACTGGTATTTTCTGTTCCATAATCCTGCACAAATTATGATAAACAAGCTGCATGCACACTGACATGTCAATGAACGCTGGTTAATAAAATGAATCAAAAAGTTGGGTCTGTCCGCTGAGACGACAATGGCCAAATCTGATCAGATGCAGCTAGCAAGCTAATTAAGCTAATCCAGGATTCCTATGTTAGATTACGTACTTACTAGATTTATAGCATGCAAGAGGGCTAACATTTTCTAATTTGCATTATACACAATGAGGCTGATAGGAACATTTGCAGGTATTTGGTCCTAAACCAAATGTTTGACACATTAAAATGCTGACCTGATGAAAAGTCAACGAATCATCTTCAACAATGGCTTTTACACTGCATTAATATACTGTATGCTCTGCACTATATGAAAACTGCAGGTGCAGATCACATTCCAGGATATAGAGTTCCAGTGGAATTTAGATTTTGTCACGGTGCGTTACAAACAAATGAAACATAATGTTGTTGGCACACTGAAGGTCTGAAACAAGTGCTGTGACCTTTAGTGGCTTCCTGAGAGGGATATTCAATGCTAGTCCAGGGTCATGGGACAGCGTGTATGTGTGTGCGTATGAAGCTGAGGTCACTGCAGGGACCGCAGCACCTGAGGAAATAACAGTGGCTAGACCTGACGCTACTCAGTCACGTCTCATAACTCACTGCTGAAGTATTATGAACTTTCACGTTTAGCATCATTTAGCCACTGATTTCATTTCCTCTGACACAAACTTTCAGGTCTCAGCACGACTGCTAGTGCAAAAATCTCATTGTGGTATTCCCTTTTCGTCCCCTTCACTTGTCTCTCTCTTAAAGACTTTGTCAGTTTGTACTTTTTCTGTCTCACTTCACACACACACCAGTTCTTTCCGTCATTAATCAGCAGTGATTGATCGTGTCCACAGCAATCAAAAGGCTACACAGGCCGAATAAGAAAAACACAAACAGGAACATCTGCACTGGCTCTACTTTCATTCATGCCAGGAAAGTTCAATTTAACATGATTAGAAAATGAGGGAAACTGAGCAAATCAGAATATATCAAGTGCTCCTAGAATGTCACTTAGCATAATTACATCACTAAACCATTCTGGCCTTGTGTTTTTCCTATGCTCGGAATTCACTAACTGCCTATTAATATTCTAAACACAGTGGAACGCTAGTTGTGTTTGCTGAAAGTATGTTACACTTAACGATTGTGACCCTCCTGACTGTGACATGACTCCGAAGGAGGAAACCTGTCACCTTTATACATGCACAAACACAAACACACTTTCCAACTGAGACACTTTAAAAACTGAAAGTGGTCTGAGGCAACTAAAACATTACCTCACCTGCTCTGTTCTGCCAAGCAAACATCACATAAAACCCATTGCTGCCAATGCTGGCACTGCTTTTTTCATAGCTCCGATATACTGTAGCATGCAAACTTCATGTTCATCGTGGCTTCTTTAAGTATCAGGTTTTCCTCCAGAGCCAAGTCCACAGAAATGCTACAAAACTGCATGATGAAATTCAGCATGTAAGTAGAAAGTTAGGACAGCAGCAGCTTTGTATCACCACAATAATAGTAAAAATATTTTCCTGTTACAGCTGCTCAACCAGGAAAAGAACCAGACCAACACTAATACAAAATAGTACAAATACAAAAAAACCTAATAAGATCGAATGTGATCCATGTCTGATGAAATACTAGGTTTGTGCTAGTCAGAAATGAACACAGACAGTGATGACAAACAATGATTATGATGATGTGTCAGCCACTTCTTTACCTTCTTGAGAGACAGGTTATATAGTTTAATGGCCACTGGGAGGAAGGATCTCCTTTGGCAGCACTTGACATTGGTGAGTCTTTGACTGAACATGCTCCTCCATCCTTCCAGCACACTGTGTAGTGGGTGGTAAGGATTGTCCATGACTGAGAGGAGTTTGGACTGCACCATCCTCTTATCCACAACCTTTAGGGGATCCAGCTCCACGCCCAGAAGCAGAACCAGCCCTCCTGATGAATTTATCCAGCCTGTTAGTGTTCACGACCTTCACATTCCTGCACACAGTGTAAGTTTAAGCCACGTTTCAGCCTCTACCAGGTGTTTTCTGACAAAAAGCTCCATTTTTCAGTATCTACTGCAGAAACTTAAGATATTTTTCTCATGAGTTGGTGGGGATCAAACTGCTAGATTCTCAGATACAAAATGTTCATGGGGGCAACTGTTTGTTTGCCTGTTATGTATAGTAGCTTTTGCTGATGTTTGCTGGATCTGTAGCTTCTTTTGACATTTTCTGTCTCCTAGTAGCAAAAAAATTGATTAATGCAGCTTTAAATGCAGCAGCACATCCAGGGTCTTAGGGTGCTTTTACAACTGCAGGCTTTAGTTCAACTAAAGTATTTTCATAGGGGGCTGCTTTTTGGAGCTGCAGGACCTGGACGACTTGCCATAATTGATGAACCATGAATTCTGCTCTCTACCAGAAAATCCTGAAGGAGAATGTCCGGCCATCAGTTCATGACCTCAAGCTCAAGCGCACTTGGGTTATGCAGCAGAACAATGATCCAAAACAAACCAGCAAGTCCACCTCCGAATGACTAGAAAAAACAAACAAAGGCTTTGAAATAGCCTAGTCAAAGTCTGGACTTAAATCCGACTGTGGGATGACCTTAAACAGGCCATTCATGCTCAAAACCCTCCAATGTGGCTGAATGTGATGTGAAAGACTCATTGTCAGTTATCACAAACTCTTGATTGCAGTTGTTGCTACCAAGGGTGGCACAAATCACTGACAAATACTGTATGTCAATGTGACAAATCAGAAAAATCAGGGGCAAATATGCTGCAGGACCTAAGGTTGTTTTCCCTCTTTGTGTGGTTTGTTTCTTCTGCACTGAGACCCCCCAAAAGAGGTGGTCGCGATCCAAATGATTTAGCAAACTCTGGTACTGTCCTCCTGTCCTATATACAATGCTACCTGCTGGAGGTCTGGATTCAGAATCATACTCAAAATAAAAGTGGAAAAGTCAGATCATAGGCTGAAACAATTTCTGTGGAAATCCCTCAAGTCAATTCAAAATGAGGCTCAGTAGTGTGTGTGGCCTCCACATGCCTGTATGCACTCCCTACAATGTCTGGGCATGCTCCTGATGAGACGACAGATGTTATCCTGAGGGATCTCCTACCAGACCTGAATCAGGGCATCAGTCAACTCCTGGGCAGCCTGTGGTGCAACGTGGTGATGTGGTTGGAACGAGACATGATGTCCCAGAGGTGCTCCATTGGATTCAGGTGTGGGGAACGGGCAGGCCAGTCCATAGCATCAATGCCTTGATAATGCAAGAACTGCTGACACACTCGAGCCACATGAGGCCTGATGCATTGTAATGCATCAGAAGGAACCCAGGGCCCACTGCACCAGCATATGGTCTTATCATGCATGAGAACAAACGTGGACTCATGAGGACGTGCAGTGCCTCATTTGGTCAGATGATGGTCCAAGTGATATAGTAAACTACTACGTCTCCCATGTTACAGAAGCAGTAACAACACAAGTCCACAACACAATATCTTCTTCTTGTATGTTCCCACAGCAGACACATCTGACCAGTGACAGTGACACAGCAATGACATGCAAAAACAAAAAAACAAAAAAACAAAAACAAAACATGTATTTCTGTGTCTTAAGCCTTCAGCTTGTTTTTGATTTTCCAGTTTATTAAACAAGGTAGGTTCCTGTTTAACCTCCTTAACCTTTAACCTTTTTCATGGCTCACATAGTTTTACTAGTGTGACAATAAACACCCACAATGTAAGGCACATTTGTATTAAAGACACAATCAAGGGAAGGGGTTTTTACTTCATATAATGAGTTGAGTGAAATTAATAATTCAATTCATAATTTTAAGTTAAAAGACTTCAAGTCAGAGCAATTCATGTTTCTAAGTTCTGACTATTATAACTAGAATTTAAGTTGAAAATTCAAACTTAGTTATTTATGTTAAATTAAATTAAAAACGATTAGCTGACTCAACTAAATGTGGGAATTTACAGTGTACAGCAAGAAAAAATGGTTTAAAACGGTGAACTTATTTTTATGTGCGTTGCGGAAAAAACTATTATTATTTTTTACTTCAAAAAAAAATTTAAAAACCCAAGCGGAACGATTCTTCGCTGAGGTATTTCTTCCTACCGAACAGACTTGTGCGCCGGACTGATTCCGTTGACATTGCTGGGGAGGAGGAGACCGAGTGGAGTTACCAAACCCGAAGGTTTCAGAGAAGGGAGCCGCAGTTCAGTGGCAGCCCGCTATCAGCCCTCAGTTTAGGATAAAGTGGAGTCATGTATCGGCGGCTGCTGCAGTCTGCCGTCAGAAACTTTACTAATGTGACCGCGTCCACAGCCGCCTACCGAAAGGTAACTAATACCGTTACAGCTAGCGTTAGCTTAGCTGCTAGCGGTTTTTACACGCCACATAATTTACTGCAATAAGAAGTTGATATGGACATGACACACACACACACACACACACACACACACACACACACACACACACACGAGTGACATAAAATAGTTGGTGTGAGTGAGTCTGTGGGATGTTGTCTAACCAAAATACCAGTGACCCACCGAGATGCTAAATTAGTTAGATTAATGAGATTAACGGGCTAAAGCACCTGAGTTACAGTCAGCTGGTTTGTGCAGGTGAACTTGACCAGATCAGGTTCACAGTCAAGGTCTGTCCGAAACACTGGAACCTGTCTGCTAAAATAGGTTCCTCATGTGTCCCATTAAAGCTTCCTTGTTTTTAAACGTGAATGTCAAACATTACCTGACGGTAAAACACAGCAACCAAACCAGGTGAGTATCTTCCAAATGTGCACCATCAAAAGGGCAAACTCTCCTCTTTTTCCTAGCATGGTTTCAGTGCAACTCAGCAGGGAAACAGTGTTTAGTGGAAGCTGGAAAATCATGTACTGAACAGACTGTAAATCTGCATAAAAACATTGAACTGATCTTACATTGCCAGATGTAAACAGGAGGAAACAATTACAGCCAGCAAAACCTGTTCCAGTGTCATTTGTGCACCTGGCTGCTCTTTCGTGAACCTACTGGCAACAAGGACTCACCATACCCAATTATTTGGCTCAAGCAAAACCTTTTTTCTGGTTTCAGTGTCTTTGCTGCTTTTCCTCAACATGTAAGACAGTAAATCAAACATCTTCTGATTTACGACCATTTGTAAGACACAACAAGCAAACTGAAGACATCACAGTGACCTTAGAGAGGTTGTAAATAATATTTCATGGTCTAAACAAATCATTAGTTATTACGCTTTTCACTTGCTAGAAGTTATGACGATGCTTTTTCTGTTAGGCTAGACCTGAAACATTAAGTTAATACGTTTGTATAAGTTATTAAATTAAGTTAAATTAGCATCATTATCTTCAGAAAATAGTAGAAATGCCCCTTAAATGCTCGAAAATCTCAGCTTTACTTCATAACAGGTTAAGCCTGACCAACACCCACAACATGTTTTATACTGAAGAACCAATTTAAATTATTATTACTACATTTTTCTGCCAGTTGACCAATGAATTACTACAATCATAGCTGTCGTTGGCAGATGACTTTACGATGATGGAGTTTGTGGTTTTAATATTGCACAGGTGGAGCCAGTAAAGTTTTTGGGTTAATAGACCATTTCAGTTTCATAAAGACAGTTAAAAATGAAGTAGTCCACATCACACAGTAGACAGATTTCATCAACTCTCACAGAGTTCATAGTTTGCCTACTAAGAAGTTTGTCTTCAATCACTTGATTAGTTTTACTTAATTACTTATTTTTAAACCTAACAGCAGTTTAACGCCACATGGAACCGATTAAACATTAAAATAACAGTGCATCTGACTATAAACGCGATTTAAGATGATTATCAAGGCTGATATCTGTTTATGTTCTCTCAGTGCTTAACTCTTGTCTCTTCCTTTTGTCTCTCTCTCTGTCTCCGTCCAGGCTTTAGATCAAGAAGTTTTCTTTGCCAGAGCTTTAGGAGCTTGTCAACAGTCCAGAGTCTCTTCTTCCAGTTTGACGCCATGTCGCACCATGCACATGACTACACAGGTAAGTGCACAGAAACACAGACACTTACCCACAGAAGGGTGGATTTTAATGCCCAGAATCCAGGTGTAGGATTATATACGACATATATTCCATTTTAATGTGTGATGCATTTCCTGTGCTTGCACCTCAACAAGTGTACAAGTGAGAAGCTACTGAGAATCTCTCCACAGGATGCCACAGTCGTGAATTATTTAATTTGTTAATGGCGTCCCAAAGGTTTTGTTCAGTGGGAACTGGACTTGCTTAAAGTTCAGTAGACACTGAACAGAACCTTTTGGTATAACCATGACTCAGTTGACTAGAATCTTCACGGATGTTTGTTAATAGAGGTTTTAGTGTCTTCCTCTGTTCCTCGGCTGATGTCAGAAACTAATCCTCAGATGCCAAACACGTAGACGAGGCAGCTGAGGACAGTTCTTCTGTTGGTCTGAAGCTGTTTTTTCCAAGTCTGAGGAAAAAGTAGTTACCAGGATTGTTTTTTTTACACAGTGCTGAGGTTTAACAGTCAGTCCTGCAGAGAGTGTAGTAATATATATTTTTGTAGCATTGTTGATAGACTAGCAAGTTACTTTGGACATGACTTGTTCAATATGTTTTGCTGCAGTGGAAAAAAATAAATTCCTAATGAGTGAGAATGAGTCCAAAGTGTTTTCTGCAGACTTCAGTGAAACAGTATTAAGCCTTGATAGAGCAGAAAAAAGTCATTACAGTGGCCTGTGACAGTAAAGAGCCTAAGTCTGTGACGTTTTGCAAAAGAAAAGAAAAGCCTTCACTGCTTATTAGCTGCATTTACATGCACTTAAATAACCTGGTTACAATTGTTTTTCTCCAGTAGCTGGTTCCTTAACTGAAATGTAAATCAGATGGTTTAGTTGTGGTAGGGGATTAGACTGGACTGGACTGGACTGGACTTCCCCAGGTTGATTTTTCTAAAACACATACATGTAACCAGGTTTGTAATTGGCAGCGTTGCGCGTGGAGGACAAAGACAGAAAGTGTCAGAGTGAAGTGACTGGATGAAGAGAGACGATCACGAGGAGCAAGGCCTGCTGTTACTTAAAACAAGTCAGAATTAAACTGAAACCAACTGATTTGTTGAAGTCAGTGTGTTAAATTCAGACGGTCCATACTGTCAGATGTAACCAGCACATTTAAACGGCTGCACTGCTTCAGGACTAATCTGAAAGTGTTGAAAGGTCTTATAGTTGGGGTGTTGTGCTTCTCTGCTCCACTGAACGTTAAATTCAGACACATGTAAAAACTCAGCCAGCTTCATGTTTAATAGAATCTCAGCAGAAAACCGAAAAAAATAAAAATCTGCTGGTCTTATTTCAGAGTAAAACTAGAGATGAAGGAGAGCAGGGCTCGTGGCAGCTGTAATAAAAATGTCACAGCATGGAGACAGTGTGCAGCTCAGAATAGGTCAGTGTATTAAGTTACTCAACAGCTGCAGTCACCTGGTAAAGGCCATGTTCCCCAGGTGTGTGTCGTCGTACTGTAGGTTCAGTGTGTGCTGTTGATTTAGTGAGAGCTGTACAGTATACACACAGAGATTATTAGGCCTCTTAAAGCAGTAGTTTGTTCCTACACTGCGTCATCTCTGCCAGGCTTGTTTTCACTCTCGTCTTTCTCACTGGTTTTTGATCCTCTCTTCAAAACTCCCCTTATCTTCCTTATCCACTCTGTTTTTTTTTCTTCAGTGTCACCTCTCACACTCTCACTTAACTTGCTGCCATTTCCTCTTTCACCCTTTGGTCATCCCCCCTCTCTGTGTCTCTTTCATTAGCTCTGCAGCGTGAAGGAGACGCCTCAGCACACCGAGGAAGAAGTCGGTGCCTTCACCAAGCTCATTGAGGCCATGGGCTTCACTGGACCTCTCAAATACAACAAATGGGTGAGAAAGGGGGGAAGAGGGGCATTAAACTGGGTTGTTAAATTAGGAATAAGTTATTGTGGCAACAAGGGAGGAAAAAGTATAATGATTATAATGTGGTAAATGAAGGGTTGATAAAAGATGTGGACATGGACACATGGCTACACAGGTGGGAAAAGTAAAGGTTTCATGACAAACATAGAGACAAAATACTGCAAAGTTAACAAATCAGAAAATATAACTAGGAACTATAGTTGTTAAGGGAAGGAGCAGAAAAATCATGTTAAAATTAACTCAGAGTCAGTATCACCACAACACTACAGTAAGATGTTGTCAGACTAATGGTGTTAAAACCTAAATAATATCATTTGGCTTTTCTTGTTACTAAATAGAAAACCATTGCTTATTCACTCTACATAGACGTTCCACACATGCACAACAAAACACGATGGCAGCTCTGGATGGAAACATCAACATGAAGAACATGAGAAACTGTTTACAAGCAGAGTATTCAATCTATATCTCCTTAACGTTTGTAACTGTTTGCAGACTGTGTTACTTTTCTGTTTCAGACCACACATATGCTAGATGTATTGTAGAAACCTTGTGTAAGTATCTAAGTGTAAAGTATAAAGGCGCCTGCAGGAGTCACTCTGTGCGACATCTGATAAACGTAGGTAGGACATCAGCTTTCATGTGTGTAGACTGCACAGTGGCAGCAACTGATTCTTTGCCTACGACACAAGTCAAACTTTTTCAGTACGCGTGAACCATCTGTGCCGATACAGCTGTGAACAATGAAGTCTTGTTCTGTGTGCGTCAATTTGTGCAGTTTAGCAGACGTAGTCGAGTTGCAAGACCAACTGCCTTTGAGCCACCCTCATGGTGCGACGTAAGGCCATCTTTCTGAGCCACAACCAAAGATAACGCCATGGTTAGTGATCTGTCACTAAAAATCACACAGTACCTGCCTTAAACGCAACTGGACCCAGTCCAGCCTCTGTGTCCTGACCTGACACCCATAGTGGTAAAAAATCCATAAGGCCGCACAAACTTTCTCTTCACCACCACAGCCATTGTGCTGAAACCTTTAGGACATGTTTAACTGTCGGGAGCTGAGTGCAGTGTGAAGATGTTTAAATACAATAACATCTGCACCAATAACCTGGTTTACGCTGTTGTTGAGTACAGACATAGCAACAATACCCCAGCAATACTGCAGGGAGGGACCCTGCAGTATTGCAACCATGCAAATCATAGGCGCCAGTTACTAGGCAACCAAAAAATTACAGGAAGTGATTAGCAAGTAGTAGCAGTGGCTGGTTTATTTCAAGGAGTGGTATCATGTATTTGTCTGTTAATCAGCTTCAATTGTGCTGATGAGGAGAAGCGAGGAGCTGCAGCAACAAAGAGGGCGTGGATCCATGAAATCTTAAAACAATGGCAGGAACTGGGTGAGTTTAGGCTCATTCAGGAGTAATACTGCAACAATGAGCAGGTTGTTAGGTGCAGTTGTGTCTGTGTGGTGATCAGACATGCACAGAAGAGCTCGCTCACCAACATGCAGTCACAGTAATTGTAAAAGCTCTTTAAACACAGAATGGCTTTACATTTTTCAGATCTACATCCTCTGTTGATGTCAGCTTTCCACTTAATGTTACTACTGTGGCTCAGAAAGGAAATTTAGCAACAGTAGTGCACTGAGCTTTTTGTACATTTCATCAGTTCTGTTCACAGAGAATATGGACACGAGGGACATTTACTGCGACCACTGATTACAACATTGCGAATTTCAGCTGAGACTGACTTAACGTTTTAAGGGTTCCGATGGGCATGTGAAGTAACATTTGAGGCCAGTTAAACACTTGAAAAGCGCGCCATGATAACTTTGGTAAAAAGAAGGAAGGGAGCAGGAGAAACGCTCCACAATGTACTGAGAACAGGAAACATACTTTTACTTCCTCTAGCTTGTTTTCATGTCACAGAAAAGGCATCAGTATTTCTAAAGATGAAAAATACTGCGATGACATGACAATTGCAGGTAGGAGGACCTGCTGCTAATATCTTGATTGTGTGACATCCCTAGTGTTAAAGCAGAAGTGCTGCAGTAACATGTGCTTCTGGTTATATCTGTTGCATCAGCCTCACAGTGAGAGCGTTTTCCAGGAACGCACACATCATTAGAGCATAAACATTTACAGCCATGGTGAGGTTTGGTGATGTGGGAGGTTTTGGCCGAAGTGTGTAAGAGGAATGTGGGTTATTGTGTCATCTAGCAAAGTGCTGGGCGTCACGCCGGCTTGGCAGAGTTTGGCATGAGCGCTTGCACGTCCCTGACCTCATGTCCTGTTTCTGCTCGGAGGTGTGTGTTGCTTTTTGTTTCTCTTCACAATTGTTGAGGTTAAATTTGTTTGTTTACTGTAAATGTGGCAGCTGAGATACTGCAGCTACCGGAGTCACCAATCCACTCAAAAAATGATTTGGTTAAAAGTGGTTAAATGTCTAAACATGTTTCCCACTTAAGGTTTCTTTATTTTTTACTCACCAGTGTCTCAGTGCAGCTTATGTATGAAACATCTTACTCGTGTTTTCTTCTTTGTCTTTACAGAAAATCAAGATCGCTGCCTTGCGTATGTACACGTGCTGTGTGGAAAGAATCAATTACGACGACTTCTTTGAAAGTGAGTGAGCGAATTCAGATCAGGTGCTGCTCCGGTGTCACCAGAGTGTTAGTGTTAGGATGTTCTGTTAAACTAAGCATGATGGACATGTTTCGTGAATGAACACTACTTTAGAATACTGTATAAATACACTAAGAAAAGATAATTGGTTTAAAATTATTCCCATTTTAGTTAAAGCTGGGCAATAAAACAACAAAGATATGTATCACAAAATAATTTTTCAATAGAAGTTTAAGACTAAAGCTTGGTCAAACATCCATGTTTAGACAGACAACCTGAAAAGACAATAACGAGCATAGCACCACGTGAACCAATCACGAGTCTGGCGGAGTTACAGCCACGTCAGTTTAGGTTGATGCATACAGCAAGAGTATCGCTATGGTAACGCAACATGTGCTGATGCTTGGGCTACTGCACCTCTGCTATTGATTATTTTTACGATTAATCTGTAGCTTATTTAAGATCTTTTATTTTTTCATTTTTACTAAACATAAAAATTAGAATTCATCATTTATATTTCAATATTTCATTCAATAATCTTCTCTTTAAACAAACAAATATGACAAAGCTGCACTGCAGGTCATTTTTTCCCAAGCAAAAACAAAACATCAGTCTGAACTGGTAAACAGTCTTTAAGAGACTAATAAAGTCTGTCCACAATATAATCAAAGCAAGAGCTTCATTCATTCATCAAAGTTAAAACAATGTGGTGTGATCTACATTTAGCAATTCAACAGCTCAATAAATAAAACTATGCAAAATTCAAGTCACTTCTAGAGTAACAAAACTTCAATTGAATTAAAATGGATATTGTGCAATACAATCAACTGCGTTTCCCCTACCATCATATTAGGGACACCCCAGCTCCCCCTAAAAGGTCAAATTAATTTTATGTAATTTTCTGTATGGCGCCAGTTCACACCAGTCATTTAGGGTTCCCTATTCTATAGAACACGTCTACACCTTGTTCTTTTATTAAACAAGCGTGTTAACCTCATGTTATTTATCTATTTATGCGACAGCATTTCTGCACATGGTTTCTTGTTATCGCACACAGAGAAGTTCCACTCCGATGCGCAAAATACGTCGGGCCCCGTCTAACGCCTACATGACGGTGGCACTGCTGTTATGATTTTTAATGTGCAGAGCACCATGTTTGGTCTCTGCTTAAAATCCTCCCATAATTGAATATTGATTTGACTTAAATGTCAAAATCAGTACCTTATGATATGAAAAAACATCTTATGATAAAAATGTTTTCCATATTGAGACATGGTCACCACATGCAGACACACTCTTTTGTACCTGGCTCACTAATAATACTCGCACACACTTTGCTACATTATCATTGCTTTTAGTGGCATCAGGTTCAGAGCTTTGACACCATCGTACAGAGTGCTCAACACTCTACCTGAACAACATCCAGGTCTACAGTCCTGCTCGCCCACTGCTCTGTGCCAATGAATAACTTCTGATGGGCCCGACACCACAGGAAAAGATACCAGGCAAAGCTCTTCAGCTCTGTGCCCCCTCATAGGGCCGTGTTTCTTATTCGGTAGCTTTTCGTTTGTTCAATCAGAGCTTTTACGATGGCAACATGTTTTCCATGAGATTATATCTCCTACATGAAACATGGGCTGTGGACAGTACTAATCATCAGTGAGAAACTGTGGACTGTATATAAATATGTGGATTAAACGAAGCTTCGAGGCAAAAAATTTGCTTCGATTTTGCATTGTTTTTTTTATAATCAGTGTTATTTGATTTCTTATAATAATTCCAGCCCTGGTTCTTTTGTAAACACCTGTCATTTTGAAAAAACTAAATAGAAGTAAATGTGTTGTGACACTTGCTTTTTGTTTCTTTCAGGATGTGCCCTCCCAGACACCCTCAACTCTTGGTTCTTAATAGCACAGCTGCACGTGTGGTGAGTCACACGCACATAACAAAATAATACTTTACATATATTATTTTTCACTTTACTTCTCAGTGTCTTTTAGTTCTTTATATCTACCCACAATGGCACATGGTGTGGAGGTGTCTGTTTCTCTGTGACCATTCTTAGTTGTGAACGCAATAATTGTAGAACAGTATCTAGTAGAAGCTTCATATCTAACACCTCAGATACTCCAAATGGCTTTTTGCTGGTTTGTTTTGTTCTGTTAGCGCTGTTGATACATCCTGTTCTGTCGCGAACCTCATGCCATAAGGTAATCCACGTGGTTCATCTCATCCCTTCTTTTAGGATGTGTATGGTGCGGATGCGTCAGGAGGGCCGAGAGGGAAAGTTCATGTGCCGTTACATCGTCCACTCCATGTGGGAGGATGTAAATCAGAGGAGCAAAATCATGGGGGTAGGTTCTGTGTGTTTTTACACGTTCGTATCCCTGTGGAAGTCAGTAGGTCAGTCGGCAGCATTAAACCCACAAGATCAGCATTTGCACCATGAACACACACTGTACTCACACAGTACTATACAGTCTGATGGACAACATGCCATCAGCTAAACAGCACTGGTGAATTAAAGATGGAACAAACAGCGACTATGTCTGAAATCACTTGCTATTCACTAATTCATTGATTTTTTTTTTTTTTTTTTTTTTT
>OMLM01005653.1:19902-29914 GCA_900302695.1 Helostoma temminkii | reverse complement strand
GAAAACTTGGTTTCTGTAATCAGGGTAGGGGATTAGAAACCTGATTTTCCTAAGAGCTCAGATTGCTCTTCCATGTATAGGCATAACCAGGTTTCTGATCAGCAACAAGAGTGCATAGACCATTTCGCAAATACCGCCACCTTGGATTTTGACGAGCCAATCATGTAGGACACGCAGTGTATTGTGGGGTTGTTTCAGGACATCGCTAGGAAAACTCATTTTTAAATTAAGTCTTTTAAAAAATTGAAACCTGTTTGAAATTTGTGTGGTGCCCCACAAACACCTAAATAAGTTGCTTTTCCTCATGTATTTCTTTAAGTCAGAAAAGGAACGTTGTCTGTCTGCACGTCTCTCTCACAGCTCTGTCTGTGTCTTCCGAAGCTGGAAGCAGTATGTTCTGTCTCAGACAATGCTTCCAAAATAAGCCCAAGATAGGGGAGAATCTGATTACTCATCTGCTGCATGTATATGCAGATTTCCAGTTACCAGGTAAACGCTGTCAGTGAGTCCCTGGGAATCCGCATTGTAAAGTAGGAGTACTGGCAAAATGTATAAACCTTCAGCTGAACAGATCAAACAAGAACAGTAGTTTTGTGCTGAATTTGGAAGAACTTTTTCTTAGTCTTCATTTTAGTCTCTTTGCATTTAGCATCTTTGTGTCTTTTAACTTTCAAATCCCATCAAATTAAATGTATTCAGCACAAATTACAGATTTGTCTCAAGGGGCCTTACAGTCAGTATATGACTCCCTCTGTGCTCTGACCTGGATAAAGAAAAAGTAAATATGTCACTTTATAGGCAGGCTCCTGGGCCTTTCAATAATTGACACATGGGTCCAGGTTAGAAGAATTTATAGTTTTACAGCTTGGAACCACTGACAAAATGTGATATAAATGCCCATAAATTCATGTAGCTAATAAATAATTACAGGCTTCGTTTGTTGCATGTTGATCCTGACCGTTGTGACTCTTTGTTGCTTTATTCGAGTAAAAACACAGACACCGTGAAACAGGTAACATGAAAAATGACAGTCGATATAAATACTAAAAATTCTTTTTTCCATTAATCAACTTAATGGTTTCAGTTCTGGAGTGAGCCATGAAAACTAAAACCGGTCAGTCATTTAGAAGAGAAATGCTGAAAATGACCCATAATAATGTTGTTTTTGTTGTACTAAAACAGAGCTCCATTTTGTCAGAATTTATTACTGATACTTTTCAAGTCACCGTGCGACTGCAGCAACAGAGAAACATGTTTCATTCTGTTGAGTGGGCACAGCAGCTCAGCTTTCTCTGTGTGGTTGTGCCTCTAAATGGCCACAAAAGCAAACTAACATCCAAACTTTCTGCCTAAAAACAACCAAATGTCACTCTATTAAATAAATATTCATTGCTTCGTAAACATTTCCGCTTTGGGCCGATGCTATAGTGCATTAAGTTTTATTCATGCCGTTGCATGCTGCATAGGATGCAGGTTTTGTTTATTTAACGTTTTACATCAGCATAATTGTGCCAACAGTTCTCAACCAGAAAGTGAAGCCAAATCCCCGGAGAGTCGGTCTGGCTGCCGTCGCCGTGTCCACAGTTGTTCACTATTCTCTGTCAGTGGAGCAGCTCCAGGAAGTGTCGCTCATTGACATCGCGGACGTAAAGCCTGGCTTTGCTCACATGCAGTGTTCAGAAGAACTCTCTCACAGTCAGATTGTACTGGAATGAACTCATAGGTTCATAGAAGAAAAAACGTACTATGCTCACTGTGTATTTGTAATGGCGTTCTTAAATGTTGTTCCTAAAGGACTGCGACAAAGATAAATGTACTCAAGCAGATGTTTTACAGTTTCTAAACAGTTACTACACTTTAGTGTCAAAGATAATAAACTGTACTACACTTACTCACTTAAGGGTCAAACCAGATAAATGCAGTCTTAAGACATATTTGTGATGGGAGAGGGGAGTTGAAAAATATCAGGTCTCAGTTTGTCCAGTATTTAGTTTTTCAATTGCCAGACATTTTTAACACTTTCACTTTTTAAGTACATGGAGAGGCCTGGCCAAAACAACAAACCAAACAACCCTACGCTACTAAAAGTACAATGCTGAACCAGGCTGTATTTCAGCTTTGGAAACAGGACATCTATGGACTAAACCAAACAGCTCATAGAACACAAGTGCTCAGGTTGAAAGCAGGTAAAATGTGGTCAAATGGGTCAATAATGCAGCTCCCCAGACTGCAGCAGCCAACGGTAGTGCTTAGGTATCAGCCAATGATGACAGAGACTAAGAGACTAAACATACAGTAGAATATGAATGAAAGATTCAATCGTGGATTCGTTTGGCAGTGAAGATTAATGAATCCAGTTATGCTGCCAACATGGAAAAGGAGCCAGAATGCAGCCAGCTATTAGACCCCATCTCTACCTGAGTGATTAATGTCTTAATTTGAAAATTAGCGGCTGTGAGCTGCCAAACGCGCCTTTCACTTCTATTTACACAGTGTCTGGAAGTTGTGCATCTGTTGTGAGAAATATGAAAAGTTGATTTGCTGCACACTTGAGGTACAGAGAGAAGTTTTCATCACTGGACTTTGTATGAAGGTCATGTGCATCCTGGCCAACAGTAACTCAAATTCATATGAGTAACATTTGAGCAAAAAGACTCAATGTTACACTACCTGGAGGAGACTCTCAAGGACTGCTATAACATGCAAGTGTCTCTCTCTACCCTAACCAGTTAACCTCTCCCTGCTCCTGCTGCTTACCTTATTACCATCATTTACTGTGGTAGCTGTGTAAACCTAGCAACAGCACATCAGTATTCTGTAAGAAGAAAAACCTTTTTACAACATCAGCAGAAGTCAAGAAGGAGAAGGTAGAAGTCTCATTGACACAGTCTACAATCAACAGACGCCTTCATTAATGTAAATACAGAGAATTTACAACAAGGTGCAAATTGAGAACAGGAAAGTGAGATTAGACTTTGGCAGAAAACATCTAACAAAGCCTTCGATTTTCCAGAATCAGACTCTCTGGACTGATGAATCCAAGATTAACTTGTACCAGAATGATGGAAGAGAAAAGTGTGGAGAAGCAAATAAACAGCTCATGATCCAAAGCATCACATCATGTGTCAGACATGGTGGAGACAGTGTTATGGTCTGGACATGTGTGGCTGCTAATGGAACAGACTCACTGGTGTTTATTGATGATGTGACTGCTGACAGTAGCAGATGAACTCTGAGGTGTATAGGACTATACTCTCTGCTCACATTCAGCCAAAGGCTGCTAAACTGATTCATGGTGTAGATGGATGATGACCTGAACATACTGCAAATACAACTCAAGACTTTGAAGATTTTTTTGCTTTGCCTTCAATGAAGAAGTCAGTCACCTGATTTCAACCCACCAAAGCAGCTTTTCAGTTACTGAAGACAGAAAGGACCACAAACAAGCAGCAGCTGAAGGTGGCTGCACTGAAGGTCTGGCAAAGCATCTCCAGGGACAAAACTGAAGTTTTGGGGATGTTTGGTGTCCATGAGCTCCAGACTTTAGACAGTCATTGACTGCAAAGGATAATTGTCCAAATATTAAAATGTGTGGTTATATTTACAATAATGTCACTTTAACAAAATACTATTGAGCCCCTGAAAATGGAGGTACTCTGTTTAAAATTAATTTATGTCCTAAATATTAAATTTAGTCCAAACATCCATCAAACCTTGACTATTTCAAATCTGTTGTGGTGGTTTATAAAGGCAAAATCATTAAACTGCTGTCATTGCCCAGAGACTGAACCGAACCTAACTTCAATGTATTTTTCCGGCATTTAAGAGATTAATTTAAACAAAGGTCGCCTTTAAAAATGACCAACTTTACAGGAAAAATGCTGTCAACTCTGTTCAAAACGAGATGTTTTGATTTTTGTCGGGATGGAGTCAACAGATTCATGTTGGACTTAAGTTCAAGTCACGCAGAGTTATTAAAAATGAGCTAGTGGCAGCTAAACAGGAGAAAACGCTAAGTTATTATTTGTGATTTTAACCAATAAGATGGTTGAACGGGAGCCAGGGTTCAGCACAAGGTCTTATCTTAGCTCATTTCGCTGTGTGTTTGTGTGTGTGACAAAAAGAGGTAAGAGATGAGAAATTACAGCGTGCCCTGAGGTCACTCTTGGTGTGTGTACTGGTATGTATAGGCCAGAGCACGGAGGGGTGTGTGTGTGTGTGCGTGTGTGTGTTAGGAGGGTGATGCAGGTGTTTTAACAGCTGCATAAGTGTACATACAGTACTCTTACGTATATTTGTATGTGCTGGCAAAAGGACACACGACTCAGAATCAATGTTTTAATTTGATCCTAACAGAAAATTGAATCTTTCATTAATTTTAATTTTCAAATTTATCTGAACAGCTTCACTAGTTATTATTTACAATTGTAAATAAACAGTTGAAACAGTTGACATGATGGACACAATATGATTCTGCTCAGTTGTTGTAGGCTGAATCCAGGAAATTTGCCAGAGTTTATAAATGTATACGTATGTTGCCCTCAGCACCAGTAAAACACTAGTAGGCACATCCTTTGACCTGTGGTCCAGTCAAAAGGTCAAAAATATTATGCAATTTACTGCATCTTTACAGCGTCTTAAAGCCACAGAGGAGCTTCACACCAGTAGTTTTCTTTCATATAAAAAAACAGGTTTAAGTCCCTTTGTTTCCAAGCATCCATCACTCTGAAGTAGAGCTGGAACGATTAATTGGTGAATCAAAATAACCCCCTACTATTCTGAAAAGCATCCATGGTGCTTTTAGCGTCTGAAGTGAGAGTGAATTGAGATATTTGGATTTTGAGATAAAACAAGACACAAAAAACCATGTCTTGCACAAACAAACATTCATAAGGTAAAACAAAGTAAAAATAACAAAATTAAGATAAAAAAGGTAGAAAAAAAAAAAAATGAAAAAACAAATAAAGTTGTACAAAGAAGCCATGTCCTGTGACCTCAGGACAGGAGGAAAGGTCACTTCTCCTTTTCAGCAAAACGCTCGACACGGACTTACTTTGTAAAACACACACTTGGGATTTAAATTATACAAAACTCTCAACATACATTCACTCCTGTGTGTGTGTGTGTGTGTGTGTGTGTGTGTCAGTGTGAAAAGCTTACTACAACAACATGTAGTAATATTTTCTGTGTTTTAGACTAATGTTCCTAATGGAGCGCTACATCAGCAGCACATGTATTTTTACAGCGCACACAGTGATTGGAGCCGCTCTTAGGTTTCATGCTGATTGTGGCAAAGAGCAGTAAAAACATTGGTCATTTTCTCCACGTTCTCACTCACTGCTGCTTTCACTTGAAACCAACCCAACTTTTATCGTGCCCTTACTTTAAAACTGCTGCATCACCTTCATCCTCAAGACAAACACTCAGACCATATTTAATATTTAGATGAAAAATTTACTCCAATCTTTTATATAAACTGCCACAAGCCAGACTTTAGTTGGTTTATATCTTCCAAAGTTTTAAGTCAAACAGTAAAACTGAAGCTGAGATGCAGGTGTGTAACGTGTTTCTGCCGTGTTTAACTTTGATTTTCTGTCTTTATCTGATGCAGATTGATGCCGTTCAAAGGAAGGAATCAATTAAAGTGATGACAGAGACGTTCTATGCTGCCGTGTTTGGATATGATGAGGTATTTTAAACACACACACACACACACACACACACACACACACAGGTAGCAGAGAGCTACAATGACATGACTGAAGTTAGACCAGAATCAGAGGAATTAATTCCAGATATCCTTTACTGTACTTTATATTCATCAGTTTAATGTTGCAGGCTGCTAGACACAGTCAGCTGGTTCTTCAAATATGATAGTGAGAACTTTTCAAATTTAAATTTGCTGATTTTATTCTAAATATGAGTTGTGTTTGCATGAATCTGAAATTCCAAATCAATTTCCATCATTAATAATATTAATAGTAATATAAAATCATGCATCAGATTAGATTTTCTGTTTATATTGACATGAAAAATGCCCAAGCCTGGTAAACCTCAGCAACTATAAAGAACCAAGAGGTTTTGATGATAATGATAGAATATGAAAGTTTGTAACTTATTATTGCCTCCATGTTTATGTTCCATATTTAATTCTGTTCAGGCAAACGGGTGGTTCTTACATCATCCTTTGCAACATTGCAACCGGTGGTGCTGATCACATTTTTTTATGGTCAGCAAGAATTCAGGTGATGTGAGGTGCATGGTGGACAAAAGCTCTGCTACTGATGATGCAGAGGTGACAGTGAATCAGAGCATCACAGAGTGACCTGTGCTGACATCAGAGGAAGCAACCTCTTAGAGTCCCACAGAACAAGCGATGTGACGTGTGTGTGTCTGTGTGTGTGTGTGTGTGTGTGCGTGTACGTACAGGGACTCCTGTCTGATGACAATAAGCTGGCTGCAGCTCTATGGAGAAATCTGTTTACTTGTCAGTGCGAAGACCCCAGACAGCTGGAACTCATGGTGGAGTACGTACGCAAACAGGTTTGTTTACTCATTCTACCTATATTCCTACAGTACTTGTTTTATTATTTCTTCTGTGTGACGTTCTATAACTTCTTCTCCAGGTGTGATTTCTCTCTAGAAACTTATTTTTAGACTAGTGGTCCCGAAATGGCAGATCTGTACACAAAGAGATGTCTATCTAGACTGCGAAGATTAAAATATTAAACATGATTAATAAACACAAGATTATTTAACCTGGTCAGCTCAGTAGCACTGTGTGGGTTACCCGTCTTATAGAAAGAGTAGCAGATGAGCCAAGGCTACTGTTAGGTTTTATGGTAGGCAGAGGCCACTGTTAAAATTCATATTAATCTAGGAGAAATCTGTTCAGAAATAAGTAAAGACACAGTCATGATTATATTCACACCACAACAAGGAAGAAAGAAAAAACTAAACCTTAAATTATATCTCGGCAAGAACATAATTCAGTCAAACTCTCTTGTCTTGGTAGTAACCTAAAATATTTTAGTTTAATTTATGTTTTGGCCTGTGCAACCGTGGTTTATTAATTATGCTGTGAATGATAAAATATACCAGCCTAATTCACACAGTGTACAGTTTTTACAGTTTTACAGTTTTTAAGTTAAATTTCATTACAAAATAAAAACAGGAAAAAACACAATTATGTTTTTGTTTAGTTATTTCAAACATAATATCTTCTGTGGTAAACTTATACTTTACCAAGAATACAGACTTATTGATTCTGAAGAATCTGTCTTATAGGAGACAAATGTTTTTCATCAAGACTATAAAATGTACTGAATAAAATAAAATAAAATCAATAAATAAATAAAATAAATTGTTGAAAGCAATGACCAACCAGTTTGGACATTGACTAGGGAGGACTCCTATTCCTGAGGGAACAACACAACATTTACTTAGTGTGTAAGTGCAGCTTTTAGATCTGCTCATTAATTCTTCTTTAGCTGTTGCTGCAGCTTTCTTTCTCCCCTCCCACCTCTCCTCTCCTCTCCTCTCCTCTCCTCTCCTCCTCTCCTTCGCTCTTCTTTCTGTACATTTTCTTTCCCCTCATTAGATTGAAAACTCCTGGTTTCAGAAACACCTGCAGGACTCCATCTGCAGCTGGGCCACGCGGTCCAGAACCTCTTCTCTCCCTTTAACCTCACTGCGTCCTCTCTCTTAATAACTCAGACGTCCTCTCTTTTTGCTTCCCTTCTGTTTTTTTGTTTTTTTTCTTATCCATCAAACAGAAATGTCCATCTACTGCTGCATCTTTTTTAGCAACAAGCAAAACATCACACACAAAGATTCAGGTGTGTTAAAGGTCATGAAAACAGCGTCCAGCTCAATCTGCCAACACAGTGTCCCCCTGCTGCCTGCGTGTCTTGCGTCAGAAAACAAACAAATGACCCACTACTGTGGATGTGTGTGTGCCTGCCCGTAGGTCAAACTTCAGGCTAAACTGGCATAATTCCACTTGTAGCTTTAATGTTACTCTGGTTAATATTTAGTTGTAGAAACTAAATATGTATATACATCTGAACCCATGCTTCTTTAGTCTAACTTAAAGTGCTCTCAAAATTAAAATGATTCAAGACATAAGACATGTGGTTTGGCTGCCACACTCTCAGATTTAAGTCGGGTTTGGACAGAAAAGTGTGTCACAGTTTAGGCTGTAGATGGAGGTGCGTTCAGTAAAGTTACTCATTGATGACACCCACATTTCAACAGAACAATCAGTGGAACTGTCTATGACCTGGAGATGTGAGACATTCTGAGACATGGACGTATCTGCTGGGAGGGACAGGAGCTTAGAGGTTTATTATTTATGTATAGTCTTATAAACACTGATCCTTCATTTATCTGATCTGTTGATTTAGAATTTCTGTTATGATGCTGCACAGGCACCATTGATGATTATAATTATTATTTACCATGTTGGCATGAAAAAAGTCAACATAAGAACCAAATATGAGAAACAATAATTCACTAATATTCAACACATAAGAATGAAATTACTCCAAAAATGGACAGAGGTGTGGTGGCAGTGATACCAGGTGTTTCTACATTTCTGTAAATGATATAAATCAAAATAGTCTCATTACATTACATTATTTATCATATCGCAAAATAGCAAAATATTGTCCACAATAATTGACACAATAAAAGACTTTTGTCAAATCGTGCAGAGCACCAGTGTAAATACAGTCTTTTTGCTTTAATGTCTCTGTGTTGTATCCACATATGTTCAGCATCTTTCACTATGACCTGAGTAATAAACATATAATTGAATTTATTTATTTATCGTGTCATTCTGAGCTTCATAATGTCAGCTGTTACAATGTTGGATGGATTCAGTTGTAAGGGTGTACCTAATGAAGTGCTCTATAAAGAAGTTTGAACCAGCTCCACGGTAAAATGCTGCTGAAGTATCTAATATTCTTTTTATAGTAATGCGTCATTCACAGGAGACATTTTACTGCAGAACAAGTACTAGTATAACGGTTACTTCTTCCACAGTGTGACATGTTGACCTCTTTCATACTGGTTCTCTGAGCTCAGTGCTGCTTCCCTCCCTGCTGTTGTGCAGATGCAGTTCATCGACGCTCTGGACGGGGACGACCTGCTGCTGACAGGAGAGGTGAAGTGGCGTCCTCTGGTGGAGGAGAATGCACAGAGCATCCTGAAGGTGGTCACACCCACATACAACGACACAGGACTGTGAGACGAAGAGACTCCGATGTCCTCGCCGTTTCCTTTCTCCTTCCTGTAGTGGTGTAACATTTTCTCCCTCCTGTGTCTCTGTCTCTCGTCTCCACTTCTGTCCCCAGTGGGATTTTAAATTTGTCCTTAAGTCTGTTGCTTTTGTTTCTCTTTTCTCCTTTTGTACCCACATCATCTTCCTCCTCTCCTTCCTTCTGTCCCAAATGATTTGTCCAAAAGCCCATTTCTGCAGGTGGAGTATAGGCAGGGGTCATCAGGGACTGTCTTATTTTTACATGTAACCCTGTCTCCACCACTCATCACTCTGTAAATCAGCTAGTCCAAAACCAGAAAACGCTATGCATCGTTGTCCTGTAGGATTTGAGAGCTTCTGCCACTTCCTCTCTGCAAGCTGTGCGAGCACGACACTCTGTATTTATATTTTTCTAGTTTCTTTCCATGAATGCCATGTTGTATTTATAAAGTATTTTGTATACCTCCGTGTTTACACTTTCCTCCTGCAGAGGTGATAGCTTAGCCGTCTGTCACTGCTCCTTAACGTTCTCCTCTAAATAGGTGACATGGAAATAATGGTTTTAGGATTTCACAGGCTGATTCAGCTCTGTAGTCTGGCTCACGAAGCTCTCGGACCTGAACAGGAAGCTGAGCCCTCAATGACAACATCACTGTTTAAAAAAAAAAAAAAGTTTTTCTTTTTAAGAAGTGAATTAATAAAATGTTCTCTGGATGTATAAAACTACTGAGCTTTGTTTGATTTATGTTT
>OMLM01005653.1:1555-15922 GCA_900302695.1 Helostoma temminkii | reverse complement strand
AACTTCAGAACACAAAAAGCCCAGTGCTCTTTTTAAAGATACATAGACAGATATTTCAGTCTGTGTTTCATCCCACACAATCGAGCCTACGAGTCAGTGACAGCTGATGTGCAGAGATGAGTCGCTACAGAGTTTTTCACTTTTCAGCTGATGTGGACTCAGTAGCATCAGTTAGGGACCTTTGTCAGATCTCAGACAGCTTCTTCTGGGACACTAAAGGCTTTAAACTACTGTTTACATATACTGTAGTTGTGTCCACATCTAGAAACACTGTGATATGTAAAGGTCCCTTTACAAAAAAAAAACATCTGAATGATCCAGAAGTTATTACACTGTTTCTTCTGGAGACCACGAATGTCTTCTCAAAATCTCATTTCATCCATTTGTTCATGACGACTGACATGAGAGCAGCAAAACTTTGTGTTGCTCGGAAAAAAAAACTCACCCACTTTGATTCTGAACTAAAAGCGTCCGTCCCAGCAGGACGTGTTCGTTTATGTGTCAGGACCTGAACTGGGTCACCAACCAGGTTTCATTACGGAGGATCCCAGGTGACAGTCAGTTCCTGACATCTGGGTTAGTTTGAAGCTGTAACCTGCTGCAGGTCAGGGAACAGAACGTTCAGCCAGTCCGGTGCCGTTTCACTGGATAACACGTTTCTTCACATGAAGAAGATGGACACTGCAGAAACACAGCAGAATCAGCTCCTCACACTAATTACAGCATCACTTCCATCAGCTCTGAAGCTTAATGCCTGTAAAGCTGAGGCCTCTGATGCTGTTCTGTTAACATTAGCTAGTTGCAGCCTTCAGACGCTAAAGCTCTTTGAACGTCTGAAGCACAAGACAGAACATAGACGTAGACAGATGAGCTGGCCCAGAGTGTTCTGACCAGCACAGGAGCTGGACGATGCTGGATCAGAACCAGGTTCAGAACAGGTACTTTATTTTTCTAATATTTTTACCATCTGACCACATGAAGAAAAACATTGTTTACTGCACGTTCACTATCCTGAGCAGTTGCCTACAGACACTGAAAGTGATGCTATTATTAGTCTGTGGAGCTGTTGATACATAAACTGCATGGCCCATATTTTGGATAATGAAGACACAGGTCAGCCAGTGTTACATCGAGACTCCATGATGTGTTTTGATACTAGAGATGGAGCTCTGCAGCACAGAAGCATTGTGGGATTTATTATTTATCAGAACACGATCAACATGTTTGATCTCATTCCTTCTCACTTGTGTCAGCAAGTGAAAATTAGATTTTTGTTCTTTTTAAAATGTTTCAAACTCTAATCAAAATGCGCCTGATGGTTTGTTGAGTTAACTAAACGCTGCCAGAACGTGTCAGAGCTGATCACCAAACAAAGGTTTCTGCTCCAGGTGACACTTTAAGGCACATGCTTCACTTACACTGTGTGCGTGGAGGAAGCTCACTGTGGGAAAACCGTCGGTCTGCTTCAGTGGAGACTCTGAGTTAAACTGAACCTGCTGGAACAAGATTCCTGCAGGAGACAGAAAGCGTCTTTCAGAGAAACTTCTCGACAACAGTGTGATGAATTTACATGAGTATCGGTTCACACATCCACTCGCTCCAGGACAAACTGTAATAACTTGATTTTTATCTATCAGGTCAAAGTTGTCCACCTTTGGTTTATTTCTACAAAACCTTCCATCAGCCCCAACTGTATTTTGTGTTTATTACCATTTAGTAGTAAAGTATATTTACTCAGACACTGAGTTACTTAAATGCATTTCAAGTACACTTTTTAAACAGCAAATCAGTGAGAAATATTGTCCTTTCCACCCTACCTCATCTCAAACTTTTATATTGTGCGAGACAAACTGCTCCCACAGCTGTTCCTCACAGAACTTTGTGTCTTCTCTCTGCCGTAGTTGTGCCGCTTTCTCTCTCTGTAGCTTTTCTGCAGGTAGTTTTATGTTTCTGGTCCTGACCAACCATCCTGTGCAGTGTTTTTTTTTTTTGCTACTTGTTGTTGTTTTGTGGCCTGTTGTTCTCTCTCTTTCTTTACAGTTACTCCAACCAGTTGAGGCAGATGGCCACCCACCCTGACCCTGGCTCTGCTGGAAGTTTCTTCCATTAAAAGGAGTTTTTCCTCTCCACTGCCTCCTAGTGCTGCTAAAGGTGGATTTTCTATATTTCTATTTAGTTGTATTGGTACACTCTTTAAGGTCTTAAACACTGTAATGTTTTCTTGGTGCTATTTTTATAAACTGAATTGAACAGAATGAACTAGTCTAAAAACGAATGTCCCAGACACTTCACAGATCTGCACATACAGTAAGAAACACAGTAAAAGAAGCTGCACTGAAGCAGCCGACTGCCAGATGACATTATGAAGTATTATATGTTATGGGTTTTCATTTGACGTGACAGCTGTCGACCCAGCAGTGTTTGCTTACGGCGTAATAACTGGTTTAAATATTCTAATCGTATTCACACGGCGGGGACATTTTTTAGCACAGGCTGTGCTGAAAAAGCTCCTCATGACTCAGTCGGAGCTTTTCCACACAGCTCTGGTCGCATGTGTTCTGCTCAGTTTGTGCAGCTGAGACTTGGAAGCCTGCAGTTTTAACACCTTTATCCCTTTCAGTCTTTTCACGCTCCTTTCTTTCTTATCTGAAGCACTTGTCTTATCCATGTACACACTGAGACTGGGATTAGGTTGTTTGGCTTCCTTCCACTCATTTGTTTTTGTTTCGTCAATCTGTATATTCCACCAACGCTATCTGTCACCTCGGCCTGGCCGCCGTCAGCCCCAGTGTTTGTGCAGAGTTCAAGGTTCACCAGCACAAACTCTGCCTTTAGAAAAGTCACCTGTGGTCATGCCTTTCTTCTGTCTTCCAGTCTTTAGTGTCTCTTTAGTTTTGTTTTGTCAGATAAAGCCTTTACATTAAAACAACACAGGCAGCGCGGGGTGGGAGGTGGGGGGCTGGTTTCACATATCAGAGAGACAATGACATATGATCTGGGACTTCCAGGAATGAAGCACATGTCTTTAAAGCTTTTTAGTCACCAAAACACATGCAACTCTGGAAATGTTTAAGTTTTTCTATAATGTCATTCAGGTTGTCTCTGTCCCTTCTGGAAGCTGCTCTTCCTGGGGATTCTCCTATTTTTCTTTTGTTAAAGGTTTTTCGTTGGGTGTGTTTCCTTCTCTGACTCAGAGGTCAAAGGTTAGTTACTTCAGTACAGTTTTAAGGTACTTATACTTTATGTTCTGAGTGAACCTGTTGTTTTTTTCTTCCACTACATGTGTCTGCTTTGGTTACTTTCAAAATCAAAAGGACTAATAAATGCTGATGTACAGTATTACTGTGGATGATGCAGCTGTCAGTACATTAGGGGTTAAAATCAGCCACTGTTTTTGTTCCAGTCTCCATGGTAACACAGATCTCTCCTTATTAAATACTGGACAATTTTCACAATAAATAGTTCACAATAAATAATTTCTACTTTTAAAGAAGTTGAGTTTGTCGGTGTGTACAAACATCCAACATCTGCTTTTTATTGCTGCTAAATGAAGAGTGAGTGTAGAACAGAAATCAGGTTTATGAAGTTACAGTTAAAAGGGAATTTACTTGATACAAGCCGAAGGCTGATTGCAGTGAGTTAAGTGACTCTTCTTGTGTGTAGGTACTGTGTGTGTCTGTATATGTCAAATGATTTGGGCACTCAATCTGCTGTGTTCCTTGTCTGTAGGAAATGCAAAGATATATGTGGAACTTTATGTAAATGTTGTGTGTCCCTCCTGTGTGGCAGCGTCACTATTTTAAAGCTGGTTGTGTTTGTGAACAGGCTGAACTGGATCTTTAAGATTAGTAGAAGTTGCACATCATGTTCAGGTTCAGTCACGTAGGTCAAATCTTAGGCTAAACAGGCAAAGTTGCACTTATAGCATCAATGTTTCACTTATATTTTGAACTCAACAACAGACATGAATGACACGAATCCATGCTTCTCTTTTAGGCTAATCGAGTTTGTTGAGTTGTTGAGTTTAACCAGTTTTACTTAATGTGAACATGTTTATTTGTAAGGTGACATTTGATCCAAGCAGCATTAATCCAGAAGAGACAACTAGAAACTGATGTTTGTTCAACAGGTTGGGGTAAACATGGCAAACTGCAATAGGTGCTGCTTGTGTCCATGTTCCATGAGTGTGCACGGCCAAAGTCACAAGAAACTACACTCACTGGAATGAGCGTGTGATCCTCTCGACCTGAACACAGCTGCTGTGTCTCACTCCAGGCTCCTCTGCAGAGTCTGAATTTGCATACAAGTGTTCTTCTGTGAGGTCTATTTTAATTTCAGCCTTTTCTTTTGTCAGAGAGACACGTTGCCTTCAGACAGGACTGGAGTCTCACACTCTGTGGTATGAGCTGTAACCTTTAGCAGCGAACCAGCAGCACTCCATCTATGCTGTTCTGTCAGAGCTGTGGGTGGAGAGCGACTGTGAAAGTCTGTGCTCGAGCTGAAGATATTGACTCTGAACTCAGAACATTTCTGTCTCGCTCAGTTATGAAAGCTACACCCTCAGTCTAACGTGTATTTGGATCCTGAATGAGCACTATGGGTGATAATAGCTGGTGCAGCCCTACTTCCCCCTGCTGCAGCATTACCAGTCAAGAATGAACATTTCCTCCTATAACTTCCCCGAACAGACAATGGATAAATGATGTCTCCTCTTGAGACCATGAGTCTTTATCTTTAATCTGAACCCAGAGGATTGAATTCCCTAACTGAAACCCACACACTCATGACAGTTCACTGTGCTTTTAATTGTGTCTGTTATTTAACTAAGAAAACCAACCAGTTTTTTCTTTTTGAAGTTGCTCACAGTTTTTATCGTTAACATTTCTTAAAACTAAGTGGCTTTTATTCATCAAACATAGTGCTGAAAGCTGCCTCAGAGTAGCTGCCTCAGACGGAGCTTCATCGCTGAGCTTTAGCAGAGGGGAAGAATTTAGAAAAGTTGCTGATGTACAACAGTCACAGCCACAAAGTAGAAATTTGCAGCTTAGTGACAGCTGAATTTTAGAAACTCATACCTGGGTACCACCTCATACCTGGGTACCACAGATTCCATCCACAACTACATTCCTTGCTCCTCCCGTTCTGTTCATGAGGTATAGGCCACTCATGACGTGTACCTCCACGGACGGTCTCCTAGCTACCGTAGCTGTTAGCTCAAACGTAACGGTGCCTTTTACAGCAGCACTGCAGCAATATAAACTAGTTTCAGACATTACCTGATAGAGAGAGCTCCACTGTTAGTTTGAAATAAGAACTCATGCTTGGGCCTGATGTTTTCTGCAAGTATCGCTCAGAACAGGTGGCGAGTCGTGGTCCGTACAACGAAACGAAGCACAGAAAAACAACTTAAGGCCTGTATGTAACCCAAAAACCTGAAGTGGACTAGAACAGCTGAGACACAATTCATCTGGTCCCATTTTCATTTCTTAACAAATGTGTAAAATATTAGTGCAGCTTTAGTCACAGGCAGATATTTACTGTACCAATATGTCATTCAGCTCCCTCTTGCTTGGACTGTGCTCACACTAATGATGTTGAAATCTCTGTGTGGGCTGTAGCACACCTGTTCACAAAAACGCTATTTCTCACTGTGTGTTCAGTGAGTGGTCAATTTAATGTCTGCTGTATGAACACACTGCTCTGCCTTAGATTGAAACAAGACTCTGGATTAGTGTAGTTGAACCATAATTAGATGCAAATTGAAATGAATGTGTGACTTTCTGAATCTGATCTGCCCCAGAAAGGTGCAGGAACAGAAAGAGCAGAGGTGCGACACGACCTGACGGAGGGCAAATGGAAGTGGGCTGATATGTGTGCTAACATATGACAGAATGAGGAGCATGTGAACAGCTGGGTGTGGAGGAATCAGGTGACTGGGAGGCAGGATCTGGGATCACAGTTCAGTAAATGGAGGTGGAACACATGAATAACTGAGTGAACTGTTGTGTCCATAGTTTGATCCTAAACCCAAATGTCTTTGGTGCAGACAAACACATTAGCCTTGTTTGCTGTTTGCTTATAGAAAAAATAAAAAAACACCCACTGCTTTCGCTGTTGGCCTCTTCAGTCTCAAGTAGGAATGATATACCTCTAAGATATCAATATGTCTTTGTATTAATATTTTGTATTTGAAAACAGTTTTTCAATCGAATTGTTTCAATTTCACAATAAACAACATGAAAATATTTTAAGTCTTTATATTTCTTTATTGTTTTGTGTTTCTTGAAATTGTTTCTCAAGTAATTTGGTTAGTGGATGTGTATGGCAGTGAAATCTGTGTTAAAGGGGAAACTAACTCTTATAAATCAGATTACTCAAATAGTTCAGTGAAATGACAGGTACAAACCAGCTGCTGTAGAAAGCAGAGTGTAATCAGGTAACAGCATTTACCAAATGATTTATTATAAAATGTCTCATCCTCAGTCTGAAATGCTTCCCATTGTTTCCCAACAAAGACTTTTTTTCTCTGCCTCCTTCACTGTCCTCAATTGTTTCCTGTTTCCAGCCACTGATCAGTGTTTCCTTTGTGAATCGCAGCCGTTCACAGCGCAGCCGGTCGTCTCATGTTCACAGTGTTTCAGATCCAAAATAAAAAAGTCACTGCCTCTGTGTTTATTATGTAACAGACTCCTTTCACTTCATGGTGACGTCCGTGTGTGTCGTGATCGAGTGTGTGTGGATTGTACAGTGCACGCCTCCACTCCAACAGCAATGCAAACACTTATCCAAAATGTCAGGTTGCTTTTCGTGAGCACAGACGCAGAATTTACAGTAACAGCAGAAAAGATCCACAGACACTGAACAGAAGACTGAGAGCGAGGGATTGTGCGTGTGTGTGTGGGTGGGTGAATTTTTATGAATTGTTATGAAGACAGTGGTGACATTTTAGCCAGACAATGCAGCTACAGAGTGGTAAAACTTGTTCTTAGGGTCCAGGTGAATTTAGGGGTTAAGTTTAGGTAGATAAGCTTCTTGCAGCCAGTGACCAACATGTGTATGTGTTAGACTTATTTTAGGGTGAGGGCAATGTCAGGATGTGGCAAGGCTCCAGGAAATGACACATACAAATCACAACAAAAGAGACTCTTATTATTATGGCGAGCATTAATCTCTTGCTGGTCTGCATGTAGCTGCTTGTGCTGTACAACCATAGAAAGTGCTGATGCAGCAGATTCTTAGTGTTTGAGGTTAAGAGAAAGTGACAGGTAACGTGTCCATAAACAGGCTCTCAGTAATGGAACAACTGTTTAACAGTCACTGGATTTGGGTTATTTCAGTGGTGGAACAATGACATGTCTTAGAAATGTACGAATTTACCTCTGATTGGGTCTGAAAATACAGTTTTCTAGTCTCCAAGTAACCTCAGCTTTTACTGTCCTTTGAAGAAAGCCCTTGTGCTGAAAAGGAACACGAATGAAACGCCTAATGCATTAAGATTTAATGGTACATGAGTGAGGCAGGGAAGACAGAGGACAGAGAAACCCTTGTGTTCATACTTGGCATGAAGATCGACAGTTGGCATTTTAGGAAACCGATTTCCAGAAAGTGGGTGTTGCTGTTCCTCCACTTAATGAGAGTGGCTCAGAGCAATGTTTACTTATACACAATATATTAAACACACTGATGGTACGTTAAAGGATTGTCTGGTCCCTAAGTTTTAACTACTAAGTAGTTAACTCCAGACGCCTGGTGCAAACACCTTCAGGTGATGTGTTACAGAGACAGTGGAGAGAAAAAACTCCCTTCAACAGAAGAAACCTCCTACAGAACCAAGCACAGGGTGGGCGGCCATCTGCCCTGACCGGAGGCAACTTCATTCCAGAATTGAAAATCCCTCCCAGCTTCACTTCTTGCTGCAATAATGTAGAGAACGTGGCAGTAACTCTCTGCGGTCTGCTGCCAAATACTCGACTGAAAAACCTCCGATCATTTACTTGATTTATAGTTTAAACTTTCACAAACCTGCTCCTCTGTTCATTTAAATACAGTTACTATGAAAAGCAGATCCTGTACATAGAAGCATTACAGCTGTTTACTGGATATTTATAGTTTTAGTTTGTAACTAGATTTTCCAGATGTTTTTGCTGCCTATGTTCCAGCGAAGCATTAAAATAATGTTTGTTTTACATTGTGTCCACACGTCAGATCCTTATCAGTGTTATTTAAAGACACACAAAAACCTGTGGCATTGACAGTTCTCTGTTTGCTTTGGGTTTGATCTAAACCAAGCAGCTTGTCAAGAGTTATTAAGGAAATAAATTAGCCTCATCTTTACTGCAGCGGCTCTCGAAATTCATCCATTGTTCTCTAAATCATTTTGGGTGACAGCCCTGTCTACATATTTTTGTCTATTTTTGCTCGAGGGTTGGTTTTCATGCTTTGTTCTGTAGCATACTCAGAGTGGTTCCAATTTAAGGGAAATATTATGACGTGTGTTTCCAACTTTGTGTCAGCGTTTCCTGTTCTGTTTTATCATAGTGTGATATTGTGGTCTTTCTCTCCACACATCCAACTCCAAGTAAGAAAGAAAAGTATTTCCAGTTTGGTGTTGAAGAACTTCACCGTGCTTCATTTTGACTTCAGACCTTTAGAAGTCAGATGCAAAGTTCTGAAACTGACAATCAACATCAGTGTTATTTTTCAACACTTAGAATGAATCCTGTCTTTGAAATACAATGACTCTTAGACGCACCTTTGTCCTTCTGACATGGTTGGATGACCAAAGTCTAAACCTAAAATCTACTGTAAAACCAGGTGTAAAGACTGTCCAAATACTTTTTAGCACTGTTAGAAGTATTTACATATTCTGCTTGAGTAAAAGTAGCAGTACTGCAGTAGAGAAATACAAAAAAAACTCAATCAAAATTTTATGTAAGTAGATGTACAAACTGTTAGCATTAGCATTAGCATAAGTGGTGCAGAATGAACCATTTAAAACAACATAGATTATATCAGAGGTGTTTGAAGTACACAAACTTCATCATGAAGTAAAAGTGCACATATTTCCCTAGATAAATACTCCACTACGAGTGGAAGTACTCTTTAATTTTTTTACTCAGTAAAAGTACTTCACAAAGAAAACAGAGTGTTTTCAGCAGTGTTATAACATACATGTAGAGTTTGATTCTGATCAGTTCAAATGTGATGTTACCTACAGACTGTGGAACAGAAACATCAGTGGGTAACGGTGGAGCTGATTTTAACAGCTGATGTAGTGACAGTTAATCCATAAATGATACATCAGTGTTTTAGTACTAAGAGCGAAACACTACAAATTTCTCAAATGATTTGGACAAAAGCAAACTCACTAATAATATATATCAAACTAGAATAAGACTAAATCTGGACAGTCTGTATTAAACATTTTTAATAACCCCATTAATATTCGTATGCCAATCACATAGCTTATTATAACCTAAGGAGCCGTTTTGTTTCTGTATTGTTCATGTTGCTGTGAAGTGAATTTCTCCTTTGTGTCTTGTCTCATCTTCTGATTAAACACACCAGACATTAAAGAGAGCCATGAAAATAATATTATATATTATAACACTATAATTTGTGCAAGTCAGGTGGTTATTTATCTTCACATGAACAAATGTAAATAAGTCACGTGATTAATTATGTCAAAATCTTTGGGAATAGCGTTGAACAGGAGCAGGTTTGTACTGAGAGCTCCAGTGAAGAAGCTGATAAAGCCACTCACTTCACTGCTGGATGTGAAGTCTGAAACCAGTCCTGCCACTGCTGCTGCTTCTGACTTTATACCACCTGCCTTCACTTGCTTTCTGTTCTACTCGTTTCTTCCCGGCACCGTGTTATTTTCTCCGCTCTCTGCCTCAGGAGCTTCCCCCTCTCTTTGTTTACCCATCCCTTTGTCATTTCTCCTCTAACATGTTGGTGAAGTTGCGTGTGTTATACCACATTCGTGACTCACTGGTTTCAGCCTTACAATGTTTTTTATGCACAGAAGCCTGGAAGTTGTTTCCACTATGACATGTGTTTACTGTGATTCATGCAGGTGAGTTCCCCACTGCACCATCAGATGATTCAGCTTAAACATGTGACTGTGAATACACCTGCAGGAACAGGAAGTCATGCCCAGTAGCGTCACTCTCATCAATTAATTTGGGATTTATAATTGAATGTGTGTTTGTCTGACTGTGTGACTGCCAAAATGCTTCTGAATGTGCGCCTGTATGTTCTAAAGTGGAACCAAAAGTGTTCTTAAAATCTAAAAACAGACAGTGATTAGAAGTGATTGACAGGTGTCATGTTGAACTTTTCCCAGAAACACATCCTTTCTTTAACCTGTGTGGTTTATTCTTTATTAAAAAAACACTTTGCCGGCCTTTGATTGACGTTTGCACTTCAGTTTATAGTTCAGACGTGACAGCAGCACTTTGAAGAAATATTTAAAACTAGAAGCACCAGTTCGACTGCAAACTTGGCACTAAAGCACAGCAGATGACTGAGCAGGTAACAGGGGAAATTACCATATTTTACACAGTCAAACAGGTTAAATAATGAAATGAATGTGGAAATGAAGTCAAATACTCTTTTTATGTCACTTCTATCCCACTGACCTATATTTGAGCTTTGTCTGCAGTGCCTCATCCCACTGCAGACAACACATTAACCAGTCAGTCCAGTGCGACTGCTTCTCAGTCAACCCACCTCATGACCTGTATGTAAATAAAATCTCTTTTACAGTAAAGTGTCAGTTTTTGCTAAATGCAAATCAGCCTATTTAGTTATTCAAACGCCACCAACAGCAGAGACATGATGTCAACACAGCACAGAGATGTTTGGTCTGAGCAGCGGCACCTCACCCTTCTCTGTAAACATTAAGTCACACAGTGATATGAACCCATCCCGGATGTTTACGACCATTTATGATCTTCCACTGAAACATTTAGTCATATGAATAGACAAAGTTCTGGAAACTGCCATCCATTTCTTTTTTTTTAACTGAAGTTCTAAGTGCTAATGCAGTTGTTCTTATTATTGTCATTATGTAATAAATGATTTATGAACCATTAAGTTTATTGTAGCTTAAAGACCTTTTAGAAATGCTGCCTTATCAGACCAAACCGAAGTGTTTCCAAACATTGTGACTTTTTAGAATCGTCAGTCAGCTTTCGTATGCTGATGATACTGTGACTGGAGAGATGAGATCAGATACCTTCTCAATTCATGTATTAATTTTGCTGTTCCTCAGCAGAGCAAAGGCAGCGTTGATGAGTTCTTCTCTGTCCCATTCAAATGTTCTGCTTCCCTGATGAGACTGTCCTCCTGTGAAATACAATGTTTTTTATAACATAACATTTATAAAAGCAACAAAAACTGATTAACATGTGGCTAATGAAGCGCAGGACTTTCAAACAGGCGACCCTTAGTTTGATCATTCATTCTGCCAGTTATCCTTCATCATTTTCACTGGCTCTCTTTCTTTAGAAGCAGGTTTGCAGTGCTCTACCCCTCTGCCAGATTGTCTGCATTAAAACCCGATGTGACCTTTCAGCCTTACCCTGCCTTGTCCTGCACCTGTACCTGAAATCTGAACCTGAAACCTAAACTTGAACCTTGCCTAGCCCTGTAGGTAGCGTAAGTCTGTCTGGCCTGTTTATCTCACCTGTATTCTTTTCATTGGACTGAGTTACTGGATTGTGGATTTAATTGTTAACTTTGAACCTTTTGGTCCGTGATAATCTCTTCCCTGGAAACGGATCTTTGCCTAAGGATTAACCCTGTTCTCAGTTTGCACACAACCAGGCTCTTATCCAAGCTTCCATCGAGACGTTTCATTTTCATTTTTTACGTGTCCCTTACTTTCCAGAGAACCTTCTAAAAAGAAACTGTAATTGATAAGGAGAGTTCACTGGAAGAGGTTTTCATGTTGGCACCAACTATAGTCTAACTGGAAGCAGTGTTGAAATGTCTCTGCCCATTAATACTTTACATACAGTTCATAGTTTGCATGGAAAATATTAGCATTTTACACAATGGGTTCTTGAAGTTAGATAAGAGGAAGCAGCCATTGTGCAGCTGAGCAGTTTTAATTAAAGGACGGAGGCTAATGACCTCTGACTATCTTACATCCCAATTTGCCTGGAGTTTCCCTATTTGCCTAGAGTGTAACAGTCTTATGCAAGTCCACATTTCTCCATAGCTAGCTCAAAATGAATTTCACACAGAAAATAAACTTGTTTATGTTCATAGCTCACAATTATGACTTTCTCTGACATCACATCCAAATCCTCATACCTGACATTCCTGATTTGCTGGCTGGGGTGGTGATCAGTAATGATTGATGTAGATTATAGACTCTGAGTGGTTCCTGAACACCAACAAGGCTTTTGCTGCTCATTTTCATCCTGTGTGTTAGCAAGACTCAAGTTCACATACTGTAGTTTTTTAAAAAATAAGCGTGTGTCTAATGAACTGAGCTTTTTATTGCGATTCACACCTGAATCCAGGAAGTATCAGCACAGAGTAGCTAACTTTGATAGCATGCAGGAATACCTTCCACACAGTGCAGAAAGAAAATCGAGTGTGTCGGTGGCACACAATAATGTGAAGTGGTTATTAGTAATTCATATGATTTATATGTTTTTTAAAAATATATGTACTGTAATTTATGTGGTATGTGTACATGTTTGTGTAACCATGTTAAATGCAGTATGAAATGCTGTAATGGCCGTACAAGGAACACTATACTGGATCACTGTATTATTTTTAAACTGTATGTTATATTAAGAGGTGTCTCTAATGTTTTGATGTAAATAATGAGGCCAAAACAATGGAACCACCTCTTACTATAATACAGTCCAGTAGGACTCTATTAGTCACTAATAAACATATAGTAGAATGAAATCCTTCTGTCAGTTTGAAGTTAAAAACTGAGAAATTCTGACCTTGTTAAAGTAGAATTGATGGCAGAGCAGCTGCGTTGGATTACATTACACTGTACATGTGTACCCAATAAAGTGGCCAGTGACTGTGGATCCTGTAGACCAGGTCAGCTCACATTAGACCGGACAAACACAATGTTTCATTTATTCCTTTACTTCATACACGTTTGAGGAGCAGGTTAAATAGTTGCTACCTGAAAACATTTTTCATGACACCTACACTGTTGTTTTAGCTTTTATCAAAAGCCTTCGACAGATCGTCTGTTCTTTCTCCTTTTCTTCTCTATTTATTTTTATTTTGTTTACAGGGAAAAGTCGGTGGCTGTATTATAAAATCAATTAATAAGTACACGGAGCCACAGAGCTGTTTGACTTTGAGGTGCGTTAATTAAATTAAGTGTTAAAATAAACATGTGTGAATGAGGCAGCAGCAGCTTTTACAAAGTCCTTTTGTCTAAAACTCAGTCAGTCACATTGTGGCTTGTGAAAACTGTCCCATCACCTGTCTCCAGGTTGTTTGTCTTTGATGCTGTCAGGACTAAACCAGCAGCACTTGATGTCAGCTTCACATGCTCCACCCTGAGTCACTGATGATTTATAACTACATCCTTTATGGGTTGTTTTCGAACCTTCCCAGCTTCACTGAGGGTGTCTGAATATTGCTGAATCATAATATTTGCTCTGTTAGTGGGTGCTCATCCTGCATCCTGCAATCATGCCTTTGACATATTCAATAAGTGCAAGTGATACCAAACCTGAGCCATGGAGGAGGAGGAAGCTGAATGCTGACAGAGCCACACATCTCCAACACTGTGTCACTTTTAATGGTTAAAATAACTAATACTTTACATGTTTTGTAAAACATGGGACAAGACGTGTTCACTTTCAGCTGTTCTAGTCCAGGTCATGTTTCTGGGTTACATACAGCCCTTCTGTTGTTATTCCAGTGAGACTGGGCAGTTTGTTGGTGCTACCTGCACATCAACCCCATCTGCCACTTGTGAAGCTTATGAATAGAGTCAAAACATGAGTTCTCGTCCATAAATTCAATGAGCTTCTGACTTTCCCTCCATCAGGTTTTTGTGTTTCTTACAGGAACCAACACTGGAGATTAAAGAAAATAATTAATGTTAGTTTTAGTAAATTTCGCTTCAAAATATTAATTTTCTCTCACTATGAATTGTTTGGTTTTAATACAGCTTTTTTTTTTTTTTACTTACTTTACTTTTTTTACTTAAAAATATAAAGTCCATCCAACTTAACCATTAAACCATTTAAACTATTTACTCTTTATGTTTTACTCTTGACTATAATTCTCACTATTATTCTTGATACTGATGATACACGTTTAGCTCATTCTTATGAAGACTATTTATATAAATCATAACAAATATTT